>RJWM01008370.1:0-72910 GCA_004363535.1 Dasyprocta punctata | reverse complement strand
GAGGAGAAAAAGAAGAAAGGAAAAAGAGAAAAAGAGGCAGATAGCACATAGATATAATGAGAAAGCAAATAATCCCAGCACTCTGGGAGGCAGAGGCAGGAAGATGCAAGTTTTAGCCAGCCTGGGAGAGTTAGAAAATTAGCAAGACCTTGTCAAAACAAAAATACAAACAAAAAATAAGCTAAAAAGGGCTGAAGATATAGCTCTGTGAGAAGGCCTAGGTACAATTTCCAGTACAGGGGAGGAGTGGACACAAAAGGAAACATACATGTTATGCTGAAATGACGGGGAAGACTCGAAGTCAACTATTTTCTGTCCATCAGCATCACATGCTCTGTTCTTCAGAAAGAGACACTGGATGTCATGAAAAAGCTTCCACAGAGCTAGGCTGTGTGGATCAGTTTGAGTTCTGTCTTGTTTCTGGTCTGTGTTGTGTGGCCGCTCCCAAATGACCTAACTTCTCTCTACTTCAATCTCCTTTTCTGCGAAATCGGACTGAAAGTATAATCATCCAATTGGGATTGCTTACATGAACTAACCAAGTGTAAAGTGCTTGGCCTGTTTTAGATTCTCAGCAGTTGTTGATTATTATTCCATCCAGTTTAATAGCAAATTATTTAGGCTATCAGGTGAATACAATCAAGGAAACAGATGCTATGAGTGCTACAGACCTCCTTTTTCCACATTTCTCTTTCTTCACCTTTAGTTACCTCTGATAAATCATAGTTCAAAAAATTTAAATGGAATAAATAGTTTATGTGTTTTAAAATTTCTTGTGCTCTAAGTAGTGTGATGGAATCTTACACCATCCTGCTTCATCCTAGTGGGGCTGTGAATTCTTCCTTTGTTCAGAGTATCCATACTGTATACATTACCCACCCATTAGTCACTGTGAGGACATTTATGTCATCAGATCATCCATTGTAGTGTCACAGTGTTTATCTACAAGTAAACCTATTTTACTTCATAATGGCCCCATAGATCAAAAGTACCGACGCAGTCTATTTTATCATAGCATATCATTATCTCTTTGTCTGACTTTATTATTAGTTATTGTGTTTTAAGTTTTACTGTTCCTAATTTATAAATTAAACTTCATCATAGCTATGTATGTATAGGGAAAAATATGTATGAGTTCAGTATTACGTGCAGTTTTAGGTATCCACTGGGAGTTTTGGAACATATTCCCCATGGATAAGAATGGATTACTATATTCTGGAGTCAGCAATTTATTATAAACATCAGAATTTGTACAATCATGGGAGGATCTGGGGAAGTAAGATTTGGAAGGGATGTTAGAGAATAGCAGAAAAGCTAGTGACCCAATAGTTTTACTGGACAATTCTACCAAATGTTTGAAGAAGAATTAATACCAATTCTATGCAATTTCAATTTCATCCAGAAAAGAGACACTTCCTAATCCACTTCAGGAAGCAAATGTTACCATGATATCAAAACCAGATGCAATGATCCATCACAAAATCTTAGGGAATATATATATATATATATATATATATATATATATATATATATATATATATATATATGAATTCTACACTATGACTAGAGTTTATTCCTGAGCTTTAAGGTTGGTTAAATATTAAAAAAAATCAATCAATATAATCTACCATATTGACAGTCTGAGTAAGAATCACGTGATCATTATCAATTGATGCAGGAAAAAATCTTTTAACAAAATTCAATACCCATTCACAATAAAAAGTCTCAGAGAAACAGAAATAGAGGAACTTTTTAACTTTATAAAGCACACCTACAGAAACCTACAGCTAACATTATGGTACAAGACTGAAGTTTTTCTTCCTTGAAAGAGGAACAAAGCAAGGTTCTACTCTTACTTCTTATTCCACATAGTCCTAGAAACTTTAGTCAGTGCCTTAAGGTGAAGAAAAGAAGGAAGGAAGGAAGGAAGGAAGGAAGGAAGGAAGGAAGGAAGGAAGCCAAATTAGAAGGGAAGAAATAAAATGTATCATTATTTGCAGAAGACATGGTTTTCAACAAAGAAAATCCCCAGGAATTGTCAATAATAATAGTAATAAAACCTTCTAAAATAAATGAGTGAGTTCAGTAAGGTCACAAAACACATGACAAACATACAAAAATTAACTTTATATTTATACATTAGCAATGAACACATGAAAACTGAAATTTAAAATGAAGTGTCATTTGTAATGTCTAAAAAAGAAATAGATATAAATATATCAAAACATACTAAGGACTTATTTATTGAAAACTGCAAAATTCTGATGAAAGAAAACAGTGAAGAGCTGAATAAATACAGAGAGAAACTATGTTAATGTTTTAGAAGAGTATATATAGTAAAGACACCAATTCATCTCAACTTGATATATAGGCTTAATATAATTTCTATCAAAATCCCAGCAAGGTGTTTTTTTTTGTAAATGTAGTCAAAATTATTCAAGAATTTATATAGAAAGAGAAAGGAACTAGAATAGCTACAACGATTTTGAAAGAGAAGAACAGAGTGGGAGGAAATCAATCTACCTGATCTAAAGACTCATTATTTAGCTACAGTAATTGGCACTGTGCGGTATTGTCACACAGATCAATGATGAAGAGAGAGCAGAGAAATATACCCACGTAAATATTTCCAAATGACTTTTGACAAAGGTATAAAAGCAATCCAATGGAGGAAAGATAGCCTTTCACCAAATGTTGCTGGCACAATGGAATATTCGTGGGCATAAAAAAATGAATCTCAACCCAAGTTCACACTGTATGCAAAAAGGAACTTGAAGTGCATAATAAAGTTAAACATAAAGCATAAAACTCTAATAAAACTTTTAGAAAAAGAGTAGGAGAAAATCTTCAAGGTCTCTTAGCCTTGACACCAAAACATGATTTATAAAAATAAAATTTGATAAAGTGAATGTCAACAAAATTAAAAATTGCTCAGCTAAAACTCTTCATAGAAGACAAAAAGGCATTCTACAGACTGGAAGAAAATATTTGCAAAGGAGTAGTATGTAAACTACATAAAGAACTCTTAATACTCAGCTGTTTAAAAACAAACAAATGATCCAATTAGAAAATGGACTTGAAAAGACCAAAAGTGGTATACCAAAATCAAATAAGTACATGGAAAATTATTCTACATCATTAGCTTTTGGGGAAATATAAATTAAATACATTAGCAGATATCCTTACCTACCTATTAGAATTGACAAAATGAAAAATAGTATTGGTGCCAAGAAAACAAAGCATTCCTATACTGCTAGTGGGAATGTAAAATGATACAGCTACTTCAGAAAGCAGTTCTAGAGTGCCTTTAAACAGGGAAGGGGGTTACCTGGGGTTTTAGCTCAGTGGCACAAGCACCTGCCTGGTAAGCACGAGGTCATGAGTTTGATCCCTGGTACCAAAGAAAAGGACATGCAATTACAGCTTCTCTTCAATTTACAGAGAGGTTACATCCCAATAAACCCATTCTAAACTGAAAATACCATAACATTAAAATGGCTTTTAATACACCTGTCCCAATGAACCCCATAGCTGAGCAACACAGTACACTAGAATATCAGTTATTTACCCTAGTGACTGTGTGACTGGCCAGGAGCTGCGCGGTGAAGTCACTTCCCAGATCACAAAAACATATGGTATCAAATTCCTAGCCAACATTAAACTGAAATTAAAAGTGTGGCTTCTACCTAATGTGTATTGTTTTCACACCATCGTGAAAGCTGAAAGAATCCTAGATTGACCCATTGTGAGTCAGGAACCATCTCTATACTAACCAGTGAGTGGATGCCTGAACATTTACACCAGCAAAATGAAACCATACACTGATACAAAAAACTATACATACACACATACTTTTACCAGCTTTATTTGTAATAGCACAAACCTGGAAACAATCTAGATATCCTCTGTGGGGAGAATGATTAAATCACCTGTTGCACATCCGTCGCATGAAATACTACACAGCGATGGAAAAACCAACTACTTTACTTATACAGGTAATAGTTGGATGGATCACCACCAGGCAATTATATCCAGTGAAAAAATGAGTTCCAAAAAGTTATGTGGTGTTTGATTCCATCTATAAGACATCCTTGCGTTGGTGAAATTATAGCATTGAAGAACAGGTTGGTAGTGATCAAGGACCAAGGGGAGAGTAGCAGTGGAGGTGAGAGCCAATCAGATAGCTTTTGTTGATGTTGGAGTGTTCTGTATCCTGACTATACCAATGTCAGTGTCCTGGTTGGAATAATATAGTGTCATTTTGGAACTGTTGTTATTGGCAGAAATTCAGGAGAGGGTACGTGGCACCCTTTCATCTACTGCATGTGAATCAACCATTACCTTAAAATGAAAAGTTTAATTTTTTAAGAAAGAAGCTCCATGCCTCCATATTTAAAATTTAACATTTTCTGATATTGCTAAATGTTGTTGGCAGAAATGAATTTACTCAGTATGTCTCAGATACGTTTATTCTGTCATCTTTTCTTATATTATTGATATCCAGCAACAGGGCAAGATGGTGTGAAAGAAGGCGGATGTCCCAAAGCTCAGAATGAGTTTGATTAACTCAGGGAGTTAGGCAACTGCAGGTCTTGGGCGAGTGAGTTCACTCACTGCAGATGGGGATGTCTGGTCTCCCTGGCACTGTACTTGGCTTCAGTGACTATGAATATGAAGGTTCGTTGGCATGTTGCAACTATATCAGTTTCTGAATTATTTAAAGCAGGGAAATAGAGAGTTTACAAAATAGGCCATTGGAAATCTTTTTAGGTGTTTTTACCAAACAGGAGAGATAGTGTACAAAAACATCAGAAAATGAGATACCAGTGAGGGATTAGAGGTAGGGAGAGGTGAATTGGACAATGAAGAGGGGGCCCATGAGCACCAGATAGGAAACAGGAGGGTCAGCAAGGAAGCGCAGTGGTCAGATGCAAGAATTCTGCTCTGGTATCTTAGGCAACAGGTGACCCCAGTGGGCTTGCAAGTGTGTGTCTGAAAGGCCGACAGAAAAAGTAGGAGAGGGATTCCGACAAGGATAGACTTCTCAGTTGTCAAAAGAGTCGGGTAATGTGACAAGTGTGTGGGACAATACAGATCCAAATGGTTTGGGCATTGTTCTGAGAGGCCAGCACATAGCAAGTGGCAGAAGAACTTGCGAGACAATGAGCTTAGATACCTGCTTGCTTAGCTAGCTAATGTCACATTCTCCACAGAGCTGGGCTGGAAGGGAACTAAAATCAGATTCCCGCTTCCGCGCTGAGCTAGGCTGTGCAGTGAGAGCATTCCTTGCATTCTTCCACTGAGGCATCTCTGGGAAGCCTCTCGTTTTTTACTGAATGGGATTCAGAGATGTGTAGCAGCCTCACCAAGGTCATTCTGCTAGTAATACAGCCTGTCTTGGAAAGAAGGAAACTTTCCAGCTTGAGCAATGGGAGCAAAGCCAGAGACTTCCTGTGAAATGAAAGATAGCACCTGATTGTTGCCATACCGGGGGTCCAGGATTTTCACTTCCGGTGGGGACTCTGATCGTTCTTTCTTGGCCTATCAGGCTGGTTTCAAGGGAGATGCTGCCCCATGAAAGTAAACTGTCAGTTTACTCAATAAAAATTAACTAAAATTGGGAGCAAACTATATTGATTAGGAGGAAAGGTGCAGGAAGGAGAGAAGAGTGGGTCTACTCTGAAACCTAAGGTTCAACCACCCTCCGTGTGGGATGGGTCCCTCTCCATTTCTAACCTAAAATAATCAGAGGCTTTCTTTCCACCTCTACATCTTTCTCATTCCGGAACCCAAGGTCTTCCTTATCACTCCACCAAAGAGAAGTTATGGAGAAGACCTCTGACGAGTCATTCAAGTGATTCACCTAGAATGCAATCACAAAACTTGAAGGGGATGTAGAGAGAGAGAGAGAGAGACAGATTTATCAGTATTTAAATTATATGCATATGGTTTTCAATAGTTGATGCTTAGTAACTCTTTGTTAAATAAATAAATTGTTCAATACATCTTGATTAAATCTTTCCATCCAGAGAGAAGGTAGAACAACATCTGGATCCCATTCTTCAGGCCTTGGAGCAGCTATTTACTAATTTTGAGGTTGTAATTTTCATTTTGACATGGGAGCAACTGCTCTTTAGAACCAAAATAAAAGAGAAGGAAACTTGTGATTTTTGTGTAGCACCTGTTTTCTACCAAGCTGGCTAAGGTCTTGTCTGTTGGAACATACTTTCCTGTCTCTTGGCAGTCTTCAGTAGTTAATTGTTCTGTACAGAGAAAGTAAGATTTACCAAGAATGTTTCAAAGTTGTGGATGATTTCTGGAGGATGTAGCCCCTATGATGCCTTGTTTGTCTCTATCTTTTTGCTTTGTATAATATAGAAGGTGATCTCTGTAACCACACAGGTCTTCCTATGCTACAAAAAATTAAAAAAGAGGCAGGAAGGAAGGACTTCCATTGAGAAATTGATCTTAGTCTCCAGCTATTTTATGAATTTGACACACTGAGTAAGCTTTTTCTTCTCTTTCTTCTCCAGGCACTTGAAAAGGGAAACCAGGAATAAGTCCCTGTCTCATGACCCTACCAGGGTCTCGGGGAAATGAACTTGTGGAAGATAATGGGACATCCTAGCCAACAAGGCAGAAGGTTCCTGAGTTTGGGAAAGAACATTGCCACCCACTGGCCCTGTTAGAGGGAGGGTCCCTCTAAACGCCCTGCTCCTGCCGGGACCTGTTCAAGGACTGTAAACATGGTTTTCAGGACTGGAAAAGTCTGAGAAACAATTTTTTTTCCAGGTAAGTGAAATTTTACTTTAGGTTCTAAGAAATCTAAATAACCAAATAAATAACACAATGTTGCTCATCAAGGAACAGCCATCACCAGGTGGTGGGGTGTGCACCACAAGTGGATGCAATGCTGGGAGCTCCTACCAAGCCCAGATAGAAGACTTCATCAATTGCCACCCCCGCCACTCCTCCCCAAATCAAACCCATTCCCTCAGTAAAAATAAATTGCTACCTGCTTCTTAACAAGCAAACCTTTGAGGGGGGAAGGGAAGAGCAATATTTTTTTAAAAAGGAAAAAATTACAAGTGTATTTTCTCCTGACACAGTTTTAAAAGCTGTTTGTTGCTGATTTACAATGCTCAAAGTAGTCAGCTTTTCATTTGAAATTCTAATAAGTCCTTTGAAATGGGTTGGAGGTTATTAGAAAGTAAAGCGAATGAAATGACTTTATTGAACTCAGGTTTTGCTTCCTTCTTCGTGGGCCTCCTAGGTGTATCTAGGTCTCATCCTAGATTCACCTTCATTTCTATGAAGTGGTCTTGAGTTATGTGGGCAACAAAAGCAACGTGGGAAGAATGTAGAACCATCACGTATGTCCCGTTGCATGTTGCCTTTGGCTCTTCATTTTCCACCCTTGAATTTACATGTTCCTGTGATGCGCTGATGCGTGGGATGAGTTATATTTTTCACTCTCCCAACAAAGCTTCTTTTTCCCATCACCATGAATGTGATGCAGAGTTCTTGGGAAGTAGTCAGACATCACAGATCAGAGGTTCTACTTCCATGGAGTGAGTGCATTTACCTTTGTTCCAAAAGCAAGCAGCTGGTATGAAAACAAGGTCTGTGAAGGTCTTGGTTGCATGGTCTGATTTTATGAGCTTACCCTAGCTGTGATGGTTATAAAACAATCCCAAAGGGGCAAAAATAAAACATACAAGAAAAAAAACAGTCCTGATAGAATTGTAATGATGATGTCCAATTTTAAAGTGTTGAAAAAATAATTAGTTTTCTTGGCATAAAGAATCTTAATTCTTATGTTATCTGACCTTAGAAAAGGACTAGGTTAGTTTACTATGGTAATTTTTGATGTTATTGTTCTGTTGTTGTTGTTGTTGTTGTTTCTACTGCCTAATACTCTAATAACCTAGGTCTCCCAACATTTTATAAATCATAGAACAGTCTTAAATATTTGAATAACATTACAGAAGATTTGTGAGTGAAGTGGTAAATCTATAAACAAGATTTGTCTTTTCTTTTGTGTTTTTGGTCTCTTATTTTTGACATATTCATGGTTTGGTTTGGTTTGTTTTGGTCTGGTCTCTTATGGTCTGGTCTGGTTGGTTTGTTGGGGGTGACCTTTTAACTGGAAAAGGGAAAAGTTATTGTGAAGGTTTAAAGCTGGTTGAGGAATGAAAAGAAGAAGAAAAAATGGGACAAATGTGCAAACAATTTTTTGAGAAATCTGGCTGTGAGAATGAAAACCCAGAAGCGTATTTTTGACTGACCTAAGTAAAATTTCTGGAAAAACTGTTCAATTTGGTAAGTTTAATAGTCCCATTACTGTGTTAGGAAATTCAGTGGAATTTCATCAAGGAAACATTTGTGAGATCTTTATTCCCTGAAAATTGTCATCAGGTTCAAGATTCCTGCAAGTTATTATTAAGTCTGCTGATGGTGAAAGAACCCACCAAATTCATGTCATCTGGGAAAGTTTCTTGGTGAACACAATTATGTCTGGATTTTCTTTCTAGAATAAAAAGTACAGTCATACCTTAGGAACTCTTTGTTAATTGGTTCCAGAAGGAGTGAGGAGTACCAAAAACTAAGAGTACCAAACAAATTGTTTTGGCTGGAAAGGGTAGTGAGTCATGAAGCAATCAATACCAAGGAGTTCTAGCTTGTGCGTCAAGTGCCAAACAGATGATGAGTACCAAGATAAAATTTCATGTCAAAATGTGTCAAGTGCCAAATTTGACAAGTTTCAAAGCAGCTGAGTACCAAGTTATGACTGCAATTGGCACTTGAGATACAGGCAAAGGCACAGTGCTATTGCAACCTCTCAGAATGTTCCAATTCTCTATGGTTGCCTTGCAAATGACCCCAAAGTGCAACAGTAGCAAATGACATTGATGTTATGCTCCTAGGTTTTCCAGGTCAAAAATCTGGCTGGAACACAGTGGGGTATTCTATCTCTGCTCAACATCTAGTTCTTACTGGATGGCACAAATGGTGAGGTCACTTAGACAGAGCAATTGAGTCTGGAGACTCTTCCACGTGGACTGTGAGTTGGATTGTCCAACATATCCAAGATGGCTCCTTCACATGTATGTCTGGCATGCTGGTCACATGGCTAGAACCACTGAGGGTGGCCAGTGTTCCTTCACCTGCTGGAGCAACTCTTTGTGTGACTGGCTAGGGTGACTCCACAGGAGAAAAATCTCAGGGCAGTGAGACTTCTTAGGTGACAATTTATATCTTCTGAAGCAAGTGTCCCCAAGGGAGAAATACCTCCCAATCCTCTTAAAGCCTGGGCTCAGAGGCCCTTCCCCTACATAAAATCAGTTACAGGCTGGGTCAGAATTGAGGGGACAGAGCAATGTACTCTACTTCTCTTTAGAGGAACAGATACCAGAAGCAACTGATTTCAGCCTTTTGGGAAATAAGCAACCTCTTGGGTTTCACGTCCAGAGGTTCAAGCGCCAATCCAATAAATTAATCATTTGATCAGCAAACACTTATTTCATTAGTTACAAGCATCCAGTGATAATACAAATGTGGTACTATCCTCTAAGAATTTTCATTCTGACATAACACACGAACACACACACACACACATACTCTCTCTCTCTCTCCTGGTCAATCCACCCAAGAGAAGGAAAGACTAAATATAGTGGAAACACACAACAAAGTGACACAAAAGTGACTCCTCTGGGGAAAAATTGAGCAATGTGAAAGCAGAGACTATATCCCAATACATTACTGAAAATGGTAGCCATTGGTAGAAAGGCACCAGTATAGGAAAATTTGAGTACTGAATGAAAGTTCCTTGCACCCAAATCTTAACTCTAGTGGAAATCCTGAGCCTGTGTCTTACAATTTCAACCTTTCCCATAAGATGAATAAATCTGATAAATGAAGTACCACTGAGCTTTTGTTCTTCCCCTGGGGCTTAGTTTGAGAGTAGGAATTGTTGTTTTTAGGGTTAGTGTTTTGAAGCAATTATTCCATATCAGAATGCTCTGGTTAATTGAGAAGAGATTCTTGGCTTCGTGAGACAGTATTTCTGGCACATAGGCAAGTTAGAAAAATGTTTTAGCTACCTAGAATTTGCCTGCATTCATTAGATTTTTTGAGTCTTTCTGCCAGCTTGAAGAATTCATTTTATTTTTAATGTGATTAAAAAATTAAAATAAAGTACTGATTTTTATGTACAGATGTTGATGAAAGATGTATTTTAAAGCAGTAAATTAAAATCTCATTAATATTTCAGTAAGAGTATTTTGTGCTTATCTGTTTCATCTCTATTTTTGACCTATGGCTTAGAGTTCACAGCATGAAGAAGATGGTAAAATCTGTTCACCATAAAATGTTAATTATAAGTAAATTACAGCACAAACGTTCAATCAGCCACATTAATTCTACATAAAGTGAATTATTGTAGCAGAAAATTTTGAAATGTGACTGAATTTTGTAATCTTCAAGTCTTCTTTTTTTACCTCTCACACTAACCCTGATTCCCATGTGTTTCTCCCATAAACCAGGAGTTCTTTGTGTGCTATCGAGCCCCTTCTACTCACTATGTTTTGAAAGTTAAATGCAGTGTGCAGTTCCCATCTCTCCAAATGATTCTGAATTGTACATAAGTCTATTTGCCCCATGGCAACTTCAGCAAAAGCTTTGATACGGCTCAAGCAGGGAGTTTGGTTCTTACAGTGAAGGGGTTGGGCTTGTCATATGGAATAATTCTCTCCTGAAAAAATGATCAGCATACATATGTGTTTGTTATTATTGTTATAATTGTGATTTTCTCCTGGATTTAGGTCTGTTGTAAAGTTACAGACCTAAAATTAATACTTTTATGGCCAAAATCCAATGGATCTCTCATCTGGCATCAGAGAAACAAAGGAGTCAAAAATCTTACCCAGAAAGTGTAATTTGTAAAATAATACTTCAGAAAATGCTGAAAACATCCAGAGTGTGGATGGTTCATTCTACCAACTATGTTAATTGTTCATTAGTAGCAAAAATACTGATGGTGCCTTGAACAAATATGCCTCTGTGAATTCACTTTGCCGTGAGAAATAGGGATGCTGCTCTGTATCAGCGGGATATTTAATGCAGTAACCAGATGCCATTTGGTACTGGATACAGGAGAAGCTACAGGGTTGCAAAATAGTAGGAAGGAGAAAACCTTTTCATTATTTGGTGCTCCTAAGATACACCCAAGCTCAAGTACCAAGTAGCCTAAAGGAATTGCACAGTAGGGGTTCTTGCCTCCTCATTGCCCTCTGCTCAAGGAAGTATGTGTGGATCTGACCAGCCTTCTCCCACTTACTAGGTCCAGTGTGTTCTCACTGGAGACTAAAAATGTGGGTCACATCCTGAGGGATCCCTACTTCAATTCTGATGCCCATTGTTTTTGAGCCCAAAGCTCTGCACTCTCTTATGTTATTATCTCTTCCACATGGACATCATTGCTCCAGGGGTCTCCTCTGTGACTCCACGGGAATCTTGGGACTCAGTGGAATACAGAGGATGGCACATGTATTCTTTGTCTACACGTGTCTGGCTTCTGCATTAAGGCTCTGTCTTCTCATTAGTGAAGGCAGGGTCTTTGTTTTGTTCCACAGATAAGCTATTTCACTTAATCCTCATGAAACTCAACAGAAGGCTGAAGCAGCCAAGAAAAATAGAAATACTTTAGAGATGGCATTAATAAGGAAAATGCAGAAATGAGAATCATAGTACTATTAAGACAAAAAGACTCCCGCTCTAAGAGGGATGAGAGAAGGAATTTCCAATTTGCTAATGGCAGAAGCTGTTAATCTGCAAATGAGGGCAGACACTGGTGAGGCCTCCTTTGACATGCTCAGAAAATCTTGAGGATTTAAATATCTGGGAGTAAGAGTTAGAGATCTGGCACCATTAAGAAAAAAAGATCACTTGCTTCCTAAGAGGCTAGATCTCCTAAAGAAAATATAATTTTAAAAATGTAATAAAGTTTAATTTTGACTCCTTTGTTTTGAAATCTTAGGCAATATTATGAAAAATAAATCAAGATAAATGTGATCCTTCTGTGATCATATTTACCCCCTTTTATCTGCTCCAATCTGGGCTCTCAGTATCTTGTAGCTTTTCCTTTCATTTTTCTATCCTCTACAAAATCACAAACACATTCACAACAAAGTGTTAGAAGCCTATTTTAAACAGAGTAATGGCTTTGTTTTGGTAGAAGTTACACATGTTCACTGTGTAATTAAAAATGGTATAGTACAAAGAGGAAAAGTAAATTTTACTAAAAGTTTTAGCACCCTGAAATTGTCCTCTTCGAACTGCTGAACATTTTCCCATTTATTTGTCGTGTATTGTTTGAAAGAAAAGAGAGACTAAGCATGAGATAGAAACAGAAAACGTGCGAGTCAAAGAAGCAGATTTTAAAAACAGATTATGGTGACCACAGCAACTAATACTGTGTTATTTATTTGAAATCAGATAAGAGGACAGATTTTAAATGTCTTCAAACACACACACACACACACACACACACATACACACAGAGATGGTAACTGATTGGTGATGAATATGTTGATTCATTGGAGTGTGGTAATCAGTGCACAGTATATACAAAAAGCAAATCATCACATCGTACACCCAGAATGTATGCGATTTTTAACTTGACAATTAAATTTCAGAAAGAGAGTATGTATGCCAAAGATTGGAAGTATCAAACTTAATGGTACTAGACTTGTTGTATTAGAACTTAGGGGAAGACTACAAAGATGAAATCGAACTTCTGATCCTCAGAAAATAGTATTTTTTCATCAGAATATAATTCTTAAAGTATCTCAGCTTCAGAAAAATAGATTAAGGAATAACATGGCCTGGATCTATTTTGGTTAAATTGCATGTTTCACATTGAGCAGTATGGGCTGACCCCCTGCTTAAAAGATGAGAAACCTAAGTCACAGCTGCCCGTTTTCCTTCACCTGTCTCCTAACATTTCTTGGTAATTGTTTTACTTTGTTGTGGTTTTTAACACTTCCAGTCCTGTTTTGAAACTATAAGTAATGTTTTGTCATATTTTTGTATTTCTACTTTTAAGTATGATTCAGTAGTTATATTTCAGATCAATATTTTCTAGTTTTTCAGTCTTATATTTTTGATTTTTATTTAGTTGGATGAGTTTTACCTTCAAGTAGAATTTTTTCTAATGTGATCATTCAGTACACGTATACAATGTGTAATGATAGAATTTGGATAATTAGCTTTTCCCTTTCCTTATAGAGTTATTCCTTTGTTTTGGGAAGCTTTGAACACCTCTCTTCTAGATCTTTATGAAGTGTATAATAAATTTTTGTGAAATGTAGTCACACTATTGTGCTATAGGACACTAGACCTTGTTCCTCTAATATATACTTTGGTTCCTGATATCCACCCTCCCTCTGTGCTCTTTCCCTTCCCTTTCTAGATTCCAGCAATTATCATTCTGTTCTAAGTAAGCTTTTAGAAGATTTGTAGCTAATTATATTTTTAATTTTTTGCATGTCTTTGAATCCCCATTTCCTTTATACCCAAGGTACAGAATGAAAAATGAAATAAAAGGTAATAAAAATAAATGAATAAATAAAAGAACATTTTAGCTGGGTATAAAATAGGGGGAATCACATTCTTTTCTTCAAACTTCATAGACCTTTGCTTATCATCTTCTGGCACTGGGTAATATTCTTTAACCACGTCTTATAATATATTGTTTAATTGTTAAATGGGCTCATAGGTGCCATACTTTACATTGTAATTTCTTGTTGTTGTGGCTGGGCATTGTATTCCATGCAGCATAATTTTTTTTAGAACCTTGTAAATATAACTTTTTTACCTACAGAATTGTAAATGATGGTGAAGATGGTACCTCATTTAAATTTTCTGTTTATAGAAAATTGGAGTTTTCTCCTTAAATAATTAAGAAATGCTTTCTTTACCCTTTAAATTCAAAAACAAGGGTATTCTTACTATCAGGCCATTTATATTAATTTTTCCTATAATATACTGTGCCATTAAGGGAGTGTGTGTGTGATGTGTGTGTGTGTGTGTGGGTGTGTGTGTACATGTGTAGATTTCCTCTTTTAGGGCACATTCTTATGCATCCCATCTGCTGAACTGTTTGTTCCAGGGACACTGATTATCTTTTTCTTTTTCTATTACTTTCTTTATTGTTTGTTTTCCTGTAATTCACTAAGATTCACTCAAGCTTTTTCACTATGCTAGTAATTCTATTTTAAATTATATCTATTCTGCATTATCTGTTACTATTTTACCTGTGCTAACTCATTTATTAGTTCTATAATGATGTTTTGATCCTCAGTTTGTGTCCTAAGCTTCAGTCTTTTTTGTGTCATTATGTTATTTTAATAGCTTGTTGTTTAGTGACTATTGTAGTAAATTTGTGTCATATTAAGCTATTCTATTATATGAAATGTTCAAAAATAAATTCGATTTTCTTTTTTAAAAAAGGGCTATTTCATTTCTGTTATATGCCACATTCTATTTTTACATTCTTTTTCTCATCCTTAGGAAGCAATCCCTCGGGATCCTGGTTTAAGGAAGGGAACTCTCTTGCATATTCATCACCCTAGGAGGACTCTTGGTGTTGATGTGTGTATCTCTCACATACTACAAGCCTGTCAAAATTCAAACCCAAATTTGCTAACTTGGCAGATATCCTTACTGGCTAATGGCCATGAGTAAAGATTGTTTTCTTTCAGAATTCTGGCAGTTTCTTTGGTTTGATCCCATGTCAGTTCCTCAATACATTTAATGTGTTTTTACTATTTTATCTGGCATATGAAATTGTTTTCAGCAGAAGATGTAGTCCAAAAGAGTCATTTGTCATTGAAAATTAAATTCCCTTCATGTTGTTACTTATGTACTTGTCTTGTTTTTGCCTAATATTCAGAGCTCTAGACAGAGATCTTTTTGCTCATAGACATTGGAAAAAGTCTTCTTGACCAACTGTCTGCTTCATCTGAGACATAATTTCTTTTTCTTAGCAATGGCTTAATGTGTCCTCTCTGTTGGATATATTCTGAGACCTTTAGAAGAACGAATGTCTGATATAGGTTATGTCTCAGGAAACCAGAGATTTTGCTCCTTCTCTTGGGAATGTGTTAAATGTCCTACATTAGAGTTCAATCCACCTACTTGAAAATAAAACTTATTGCCATGGAGACTTCCTTCCAAACAACTGAGCCCAGGCAGTTTTCCTGCCTCTAATAAGAGTCTGAGGTCTTACACTGCTAAGTAGATGGTTTATTTTTTCTTTTTTCTTTTCTTTTCTTTTTTTTTTTTTTTTTTTTTTTTTTTGTACTTGGAATCGAAACCAAAACCTCACACTTGCCAGGCAGGTGCTCTGCCACTGAGCTACATCACAGGCCGCAATTCTTAAAATCACTTTTTGGACTTGTGTTTTAGCCAACTTTCTCTTATTGTGACAAAATGCCTAAGAAAAGCAACCTAAAGGGAGGAAAATTTCATTGTGGCTCATAGATCCAGAGGGTTAATGCATAATTGTTTGGCTCTGTTGCCTTTGGGTTTGCAGTGAGGCAGAATAATAGAGCAAGGACCATGTGGTAGAAAAGGCTGCTTACCTCATGATGGCCAAGAAACACACAGAGAGAGAAAGGCTCAAGATCCCAGTATCCCCTTCCAGGTCATGTCCCCTGCAATTGAACTTCTTCCATTAGACCTCATCTCCTAAAAGTTTCACTGCCTCCCATTTTAGGTTGACTTTCTATTGTTGTGACAAAATAGTTGAGGATAACGAATTAAAGGAATAAAGGCTTATTTTAGCTCATGGGTTCAGAGATTTTGGACCTGCTGACTATATTACTTTGGGCCTTCATGCAGTAGAATATTGTGGAAGTAGATATGCATGGTAGAGAAGATAGAAAAAGAACTAGAGAGAAGGGACCAGAGACAAACCACATCCCTAATGAACTGCTTCATCCAATTAGGTCCCTCCTCCAAAAAGTCCACTAAGCTGTAAATTAATCCATTGTTAAGGTTAGAGCTCTTGTGATCAAATCAATATGGGTTCTTGGGGAGATATTCTAGATCCAACTAAAATACCTCCCAGTAGCCCCATGAGCTAGGGACCAAACCTTCAACACACAAACTTTGAGGGGACTTCAAGATTCAAAACCAAGACCTACACCCAAGTCAGCATTCCTAGGTGCTCCTTCAGTTCACTTCTCTCTAACCTGTGAAGTATTTCAGGAAAATTCTAAGTATTTTATCGATGCCTTTCAATCTAAAGTTCAGGATAGAGTAAATATCAAAACCATAGCATATCAAAATCATTTTTCCATCTTACCTGGAGACATTTTTTAAAATTTATGGTCCGAGGTTTTACCATGTTCTTTGCCTATTGCTGATGAGCATTTTCTTTATTTTTTTCACCACTTCTTGTTCCTTTTTAAAGGTAGTGGAGCAAAGAGAATCTGTGATCCAAATTCACCCCACTATCATCCCCTCCAATGGGATATTTCACATTTCATTAGCAATATTGTTGCTATATCAAGTGAATCCTAATGCTTTTCATTTTGTTTCCTTCAGGAACAGATCCTGAGACTGGAATGCAAATGAAAGTCATTTATTTGTATGTTGATCTCAGGAACTGGGAATATGAGGAAGCAAAGAGAAAAGTATGGGAGGGAAGAGATGGGTGCTAATAAAAAGCACTTCATCTAACAAGTTGCCACGGTGGGCAACTTGGACTCAATTTCATGGACAAAACTTAGGAAAGAGTATAGAATGCATGCTTCACAGTTGTTCCATCTAAAAGGAAAAGGAGCAGGCATATCTGTACCCTGACGACTGTAATTCATTGGTGGACACCTGCTCCCAGATGTGTTAGCTCTCACTCACTTGCTGCCTATCACACACACAGGCAGAGTATCAGTCTCAGATGGTATCAACGAGACATGGGCTCCAGAAATTGTAATTTGGGCTACTGTGCTGTGAAATGGTAAAATCCAAGGGAAGATGGCCAGGGTATACTGCATGACTGTGAGTTTCAGGAATCTTGGCATTGGGAAAGAATAAGACTGTGTGGAAGCAGGATCTTCTCATAGACTCTCAGATGGTTCCATTTGAGTGATCTCTTACTTGATAGCAATTACAGACATTAACCATTGATTCCTTCTAGCTGGTATAGTTATCTGTTCAAACTTAATGAATATATCTATACAAAAATTAGGAAATACCTTGTGAGGCTGTAGAAAGAGCAAGAGAGAGTTTTACTCAATAAGGGAAACTTATTTTAGCACAAGTATTATATATGACATAATACAGAGAATATATATATTTATATAAAATTTTATCAGCACGCACACACACATGAATGACATTCATTATACAGTTGTCTTTGGTATCCATGAGAGATTTGTTCCAAGTTACACATAGATAGGAAATCTACAAATACTCCAATCCCTTATATAAAGTGGCAGAGCTGTTTACGTATAAACTGTGCGTCTCTTCATTTGTCATCTCTTCTGCCTATAATGCCTAACATAATATAATACCATGCAAATAGCTTTCTGCTTTATTGTTTAAGAAACAATGACAAATAAAGTTTAACCTATCTAGAAACATTTATTTTTTAATTTTGATATGCTATTCATTGAATTTGCAGATCCTGAACCCATGGGTATGGAGGGGCAACTACTTAAATGTTAGGAAATCTTGTTATAAAAGGGAATCATAGGTGTATACTATGTATGCTGCAAGGGTACTCTACGGACACTCCATTGAGAGTGTTCAGAGTGTCACTCGATTGTGTCCCCATCAATTTCTATCTGGGATACACCAAAGGATCATATAGTTCTTATGGAGGCCACTACAGAAATCTACTCACCTAAAACCCTACTTTCAAATAATTCTCTTTTGTAAAGGTATCATACTGGGTTGAGTTTTAGAAAGGGCATGACTTTTGACTGCAATGTATGCCATATATTTGAACTGAGTCCCACAAATCCATCTCACTCCTTTGTGTGAACTCTCTGGACCGGTGTTAAAAGTGGTGAGTTACATTAACTCTTAACTCTGAGAGGAAGAACTAAAAAGACCTCCAAGCTGAATGATTAAGGTGGAGAGAAAAATTATTATCTAATTCAACAAAGTCAAGGGAATCCAATCAGCTATTTGTCATATAGAGTGTATAGAAAAAAATTATATTTTAATGGGTAAGTGTACTTCTTAAGTCCCAACCCATGGGATGAACTGTGTGTGTATTCATGTGTTAAGTATTACCAACTTGTTCTCTTCATGATACTTGACAAAATTATCCACACTGGAAATCATCATTTAAAAATTCCTGAGTGTTTTGTCTTATATTTCAGTGAGGAAAAGCTAAATTTAAGATGTCGGGTGGTAATGGTGGTAGAGTGTGTTATATTTATCTGGCTAAAATAAGTGTCAAAAAGTGACATAACTCCACAAGTATATAGTGTGGAACTTCTGTGGATAATTATTCTCCATATTCACAAAGGAGGAAAAGAGAAAAAGAGGTAGACAGTAAGATAGACTTAAAGATGGAGTAGTAGAGAATGTGAAGGAGGGTGAATGCACTGAAGTCCCAAGATGTTGAAATGTTGAACTCAGGTTTCCTGGGCAGAACATTTCAGTCCAATATCATAAATAATTTTTATTAGGTAGAGTGATAAATCATCAGAGTCAGTCTCTAAGTGACCTTCTGGAGCACCCATTTGTGGTGTCTTGCAGCGAAAAAAACTACCATTTTTGATGAAAAGTTTACATGAATGATCCAAGCAAGAGTTCAAAAGCCCTGATTATTGCCTGAAAGAGGATTGTCTATTTGTTTAGGAAAATGTACGCACCAGAGCACATCTCTGTAACGTCCCTCCACAAAACCATTTCTTTCATCTCAAATCTTTATAAGTACATCGCTAAACATTTAAAGTACTCTGTATGCTTGCAAATTTATCCCTTCCCTTCTTCATGTTTCCCTGTCACATCAAGCGAACATCCAGATTCTTCTGGAAATGCATATGTTGTTACGGGCTAACTTATGTTCCCCCAGAATTCATATGTGGCCACTCTAATCCCTTGTATGGCAGAATGTGACTGTATTTGGATACAGAATCTTACAAGAAGTTCTTAAATTGAAATGAGGTTATTAGGGTGGGTCCTAATCTAATATGATGGGTGTCTTTATAAAAAAAGAGATTTGGATACATATATATGCAGAGGGAAGACCATGCAAAGACACAAGTATGTGACACGCAAAGGAGAGAGGCCTCAGAAGAAACCACCTGCTCATACCTTAATCTCTGACTTCCAGCCTCCAGGCTGTGATATAGTGAATCCCTGTGGCTTGAGCCCCCCAGTCTGTGATACTTTGATTCAGTGACCTTGGCAAATGAACATGTGTCTTTTTCCTCTGGTATCCTCTCATTTCCCCTTGCCATCTCTTTCAGGATGTCTCTTTCAGGCACTGTCTCAGCTCACCAACTCATCTTTTCTTTTGATCCATCTTTAAAATTCCTCCCCCACAACCCCTCTTCTTCAGTTTCCTAAGGCTGTGCCTTCCCTCAATACTGTCATCCCTCCCTACCTTATCCAGTCCTCTGTTGAAGAGAATTAGACCTGGATTCTACGTAGGAGTGAAGGCCAAGGCTGTGCGTGTTGAAAGTTCCGTGCACACAAAACATTTCTACCTATCACTTGCATCTTTGCTTTAAAGTATATATTTTATGGAGATTTTTATTTTGTGTTAGGGTTGCACATTTCTGATTCCAAAGTATCTTTGCAGACATAGCTTTGCTTAATCCTCATATCTCAAGACAGTGGCTTTTGAAGACATTGAGACTCAGAGAAGTTGAGTAATTTAATGAAAATAATACAACTAGTAAATGGCAGGGCTGGGATTTGAACCAAGGTTAAGGTGTGCATTGTCACAGACCTCCAGTGTGCCATGGCCAGGGGTAGCTGCGCTATGGTGTGGCTGATTTTTCCTTTGCCTGAGCTGAACTTTCATGAGCTCACTTTTAGCCTGCATCTGGCCAGGTGTTTGCACATTACCTCAACTAAATTGAGAGCTCTAGAAAGGTAGGTTCTAGACTGTGTTTTTTGTTTAGTTACAAGGTTGGAAAACAACTGTTGATTGATCAGTTAGTTAAGTAGACTTTTTTAAAAAAACATAATATAGCACATCTTGACTTCCAGTATTCCCAAGAAAAATACAAAAGTGACCAGGGGCTCAGAATGTTTTTATCTGGTCTTCTACAGAAAGGTTAGGAAAGGATATGTATAAAAAAATGACACCATGGGTTAACATCATATTATCATAATTATCAGTATTATACCCTGTATTTATACGGCACCTCTCTCTATCTCTCTAAGGGACTTATAGTCATCTGTAAGCAGTGGGCCTTATCCTGCTGCTAAATAGAAAATAAATTGCTTATCTCTTGGAAGAGAATTAACTCTTTCAGGGCACTGGGGTACCATTTAGTAAATTAGTAATTGTCTAAATGGCACTCTAGATACATAAGATCCCCCACATAAACGTGGAAAATGAATGTGTTGCCAGTGCTTAAAAGAAATCAGGGCTTGCCTAACTGAAATCAGACAGCAAGCTTAAACTACATGTAATGTACTTATCTTTCTCGTCTAATAACTTAGTGTTTATTCTCATGGGAATCTGTTTTTGACTAAAGATGAATCTATTTGCTAGACTCTGGCACTCGTGATTTTTTAATCTACTAATTTGAGAGCAATAAAAGGAAAGGAAGAGATGATGGGAGAAGAACAGTGATGTTTATGCACGTAGGAGTTGTTGCAATTTGTACAGTAGAACAGATTTTGAGAGACCGGTGAATTTTTTCAAATCCATGTGAAAAACTGAACTTAATGCTCCCCTTAGGTCTTGAAAATGCTCATCTACTTCCAAAATAGTGGTTAGTGATTTGGAATTGGCTTCATAGAACTCCTTGGAACCATTACTAAGGTACATAGGGATAGGCACACCTATGCATCAATAGTAGCTTTTCCCAACTTAGAAATTCAACTCAGTAAGTAAGAAATGGAGTCGAGAAAACTGATGCAAACTCAGAGCTGCTGGAGATTTTCCATGGCAGATGTAGAGAACCAGTAATGGTTCATCAGTTTTGAACAGATCCATTATTTAAAAAGTAGATTGACGACACCTTTGCTCTTTCTTTCATTTTCCCTCTCCCACTCCCAAATTTGTGACCTCATCTCATTTAAAATTTTTGGAGCTCACTCACTGACTCAGACACCTCTTGGATGTGTTTGCCTGTCCAGGTGTTGCTGCCCTGCATTCTGGTTGTGATTTAGTAACATGTTATTGATTGTAGAGACTTTCAGTTCATGTGCAGTGAGACTGAATTTGGAAACTAGTGGTGTCTTACTGACTTTTTGATTTGTGTTTCTGGGAAACTCATTGGATGATCAGATGGGCTGGTGCCAGGCAGTTTGACAACTCAGTAAACACACCGTGATTATTTCTTGAATTGCGGGCCACTCCCATCAGTGCACCCTCACCTAGATACTGGGCACTAATGAATAACAACTACACTCTTAACTCTCCCTCAACCCCCACCCCTCTCTCCACCTCAGTCCCTGTCCACAACTCAGACTCTTCCTGAAGCTTCCTCTCCCCATCTTGGTCTTCCAAGTCAGCTGCCAGGAGCCTCTTTCCACAGGACTCAGCTTTTTAAGATAAATAGGCCACGTAAGTCCAATTTCAGCAATCCTCACACCTCTGAGCCCCTCACACTCCAAGGAGCAGTCTTAAAGGGAAGAATCAGCAGGCTGCTAAAAAGAAATCAAAGCAGATCAGCAAAATGCCTGGACAGGGGGAAGGAAAGATGAACCACATAGACTAACAGCCTTCATTTTCCAGGAAGCAATGTGACCAGTGACAAAAATAAGCACTGATAGAGAAAGTGTACATTCAGTCTAATTGTATAATTGCAGGTTGATTTCTGTACATCACACAGGGGCTGAAATAACAAGTAGCATCAGGAAGTAGCGCAGTGGTCTCTCCTGTGCATGCACAGACATTTTCATACATTTGCACTCTGGCATGAATGAAGTCCAAATAAACTGGCTCTAAGAGTGCCATCACCATGATTTCTAAATAGTCACCAGCAAAAGATGAATGTCAGTTGCAATACCACTCGGAGCTCAAAGGTAGCAAAATTGCATGAGAAACAGGCCACTAATTCATCTCCCAGGTGGCTTTTTTAATATTCCAAACTGCATTTAATCATCGAATGGTGCATTGGAAGAAGGAGCCCTGTCAGCAGCACCCTTCTGCTGACTGACTCTAACTTTCTAGCGAGAAACAGAGCTGATGGATTCTTCACCCCACCCATGTTGCTGATGCTAGACCCTTGGAGAGTTTTCCGGGAAAGAAGAAGCTGGATTCTAGTAATTTCCTTTGAATCTGAGAGAAGGGCAAAACACCCAGGTGCTGTATCCTATTAGGATTTGAGACAGATCTGTTTTTGGATCCAAATCCCCAACCTTTCCTTCTGGGCATTCTATCACTCACGGGTTTGCACCATCCTCAGCAAATCGAAACCTCTGGCATCTCTGTCATCTTTGTCTCTGGTTCTGGGTGACCACTTCCTTTGTTATTTTGTGGCTCTGTTTGCTTCTCCAGTGGAAATCACAATCCCACTTAGTCACCTGGGGACTTTGCGTGGGGGGAGATTTGAGGTGCAGTTGGAGGAGAAATGACATTTTACTATCCCATTTCCAAAGGAAAGCTGAAAATATGGAAAGAATTGGAGATTCTGAAAATTCTGTAGAAATTTAGTAAAGAGAATTAAGACTTATTAACAAAGTTGAATTGTTATTTTTGTATTTTAGAGCCCAGGAATTTTTTGACTCTTGATTTTTGTACAGCTCAGAGATCATGCATAGATGAATAATGTGATTTGTATCTGATAGTTATTGTTTTTTCCTGCTAACGAATCTATCAGAATTTAAAATACATCTAGATGATTATTTCTTTTATCTAGTTGCATGCATCTGGTAATTTATTTCATATCCTCATCTTTCATGGTTTTCATTGCTTTGGTTCAAATGACTGAGACTATTTGAGTCATTATGAGTTTCTCGTGATTGATAGACTTATCCCAGGGCCTGTGTTATCCGTATCCACGCTTCTGCAAGGAAACGTCTTTCCCAGTGAAGAGTCCATTTTTGTTTTGCCCTATTTCTTGTTAGTCTGACTTTGTGATAATGTCATCAAGCCTTATTCTACACTTTTCTCTTGATGAGCTGCGATTCTCTGGAGTTAAGAATTACAGGCATGGGAGAGAGTGATAAACTAGAACCACAGAATTAGGAAAATACACATTTGACATTCTCTTGCCCCAGACATAAAATTGATGGACCCACATCTGTCATTTCTTAGGTGTGGGGTAATCCCCGAACCACTCGTCTTTCAAATCAACCTTAGCTATCCAACTCAAGAACATGAAGCCAAATAAAAAGACGAACATTATATTGAATGAGATCATTACTCTTATTTCAGCTTTATCTAATGCCTATTGGTTCAAGAAAGTGGTGTAATTTTGAGAAAGACTACAGGGCCACTTCATTCTACAAATACATGGAAAAATTAACAGACATTAGTGCTTTGTGGAGGGAAATTGTGAACAGGAGACACTGAAGGGATGGGGAGCACTTTTGATTAATATTTACCACTTGGTCCATTTTATCCTCAAAAAACCGGTAAACATAGACTTCTTGAAAACACTTATCATGACTCATTTACACAGAGATCATATATAGTGATTTTAACTATTCAAATCAAAAGAGAAACCACAAAAGTCATGGGGGAAAATTCTACAGGAAGAAAAAAAGATACAACACAAGATATACACTGATACAATTAGAAAGGAATCTTTAGTAGATTCTTATTTAATATATTTTCGGAATAACTCATTGAAATATTTAAAATATACAGGTACAGCTTCTCTGTAATGAATGTGATCATTAGGGATACCTAAAATGTACCAATAAACTTAATTAATTTTTCAAAATACTTTGGTGGTTGAAGAGATAAGCTTCAATTTCATTCCACATTCCTAAATGGGAGCTCCTCGTTACAATGCTGGAAAAAAAGGCATTGTTGTTTAAAA
The DNA here is from genome assembly GCA_004363535.1 of Dasyprocta punctata. Classification (NCBI taxonomy): domain Eukaryota; kingdom Metazoa; phylum Chordata; class Mammalia; order Rodentia; family Dasyproctidae; genus Dasyprocta; species Dasyprocta punctata. Next base: position 48,713 of record RJWM01008370.1, on the reverse strand, counting down.
CACCTTTCCCGAAGCTAATTTGTTGATTTTGCTAACACTTTTTGTAGTTTTCATTTTAATGACAGTCACTAGAAAGGGAATTGAGCATCTTATTCTTGCCTTTGTTACTTGTTAGTTGTGTGACCTTGAAATAGTCATTTCACCTCTCAGGCCCTGAGTTATTTTTTAATCTTCAAAGTAATGTATTGTTTCAAAGTCAAATGTCTGCTATTTGCAAGAAGTCGAGTCTTATGAAGCAAAGATTCCAGGTGGGTGTGGGAGACTGACTGGCAGATCCATGTGCCCCCAAAATCCTGTTGGCCAAAAGAGTGGAGAAGCTGCCATCTAAAGAAATGAGACCCCACAAATCAATGGGAAGCCATCCATGAAGGGATGAAAGGTCAGATTTGGAACTTAAGAGAGTCAAGGTCTCCCGGAGAGCCTCCTCCTGGGATATAAATCCAAAGACCTGTTTTAACAAAGCTGTGCGCCACCTCCTGATAAACGAGTAGGTCATTCTAGGACTTGTCCTAACATAGAGAAAAAAACAGGGAGGAAGCCATCCCTGTTTCTGCCAGAATGTTACCTGGCTTTGCTGCATCCAAAGTCCCAGAGACTACAGTGTGGTGGGGCAAGGAACAGTCCCAGTGAGCTGATGGCCGCAAACGTTACAGCACGTGGAGCCGGATTAGCCATGGTAGTGGCAATTTGTGCCACAATTGCCTAGTGCTTTGGGGCACGGGAAGAATCCTACTCACTGGGGCAGCAATAGCAGCTAACAACCCTTTGGTTTAGGTGTCAGTTCCAGGCCGGTGCCCTTGGGGTCCACAGGAGTTGCCCAAACTCCACCTGCACCTGTCCCTGTTGAGCAGGGTCAAACCAAAAAAGCAAATGTCAAATTCCTAAAGAGCAGGAGTGACTGATTTGTGAGCACCTGTGTGACCCACAACAGTGATGGTGGCCAAAGGAAGAGAGGCTGAAATTCTGAGACAGCTCATGAGGACAAGCGCCTGGGAAATGTGACCCATGGCTATGGCTGTATCTCAGTGGTTCTCACCCAGGGCACTTTGCTCTTCAGGGGACATTAACCAATGAACGGATTGTCACAACTGGGGAGAGAGAGGGGCTTTGATTCATATTTCCCCCTCAGACTATTTTATCCTCCCCAAACTGGTAAACATACACTTAGTGAAAATACTAACAGTGATTGTCTCATTTATACAGAAATTAACCATAGTACCATCTAGTGGGTATCTAATGGGTATGGCGCACAGGTGCCTCTGTAGAGGACAGTCCCATAATGAAAAATAATCTGGAGACAAACATCAAGAGGACTGAGTCTGAAAAACAGTTTTATCTCCTTTGTGCCACTGTTCATGCATGTGTGACCTAGGACAATATAGACTGCACCTGTGCGTGTCAGGAAGTTGGTGACTATGCCATGTAGCCAGCCAGTGTAATATAATGAGGGTGATTCTATAATCATAATAACATGGAAATTCTATCACTAATGATAGCTAATATGTGCTGAGATCTGTCTACACCCTGCCAGACACTATTGTGAGCATTTCAGAGGGACTCACCCATTTAATCCACCCCGTAACTCTAAGCAGTAGATGTGATTCCTGGGTGTAACTTATAGACAATTTAAATAGCTATGCTGGCAATTTAATAGAAAGTGTCAGCCAGACTGCTTGTTTTGCCAATTGGAATGGTCGCCTCAGTCAAGCGGCCCATCTGGAGGGCCTGGGGAAGACACTGACCTCTGACCTCCACCACTGTCCCAGCAACTAGGAAGCAGAAGCAAACCCAACTCCCCCAGATGCCTTCCCTGCTTCATGAGATCAAGCCCAGATGTGTCACTGCCCACCTCCAAAAACACAGTACTATTTTCTGCGAAAGAAAAGGAAAGGAAGAAAGGAAAGAAAAAAGAAGTTTTATAAAACTACAGTCTCTCCCTCCCTTTCTCTCTCTCTCTCTCTCTCTCTCTCTCTCTCTATATATATATATATATATATATATATATATACACAAGATAGATAACTATACTACTAATCTTTGTAAGTTCATCAGAAAGAACAGCTTGTGTTTTCATTGTTTGATTGTTCGATCATTTTTTTCATGACTAAATCTTATAATGTTAACAATTACTTCTAAGGTAACAATACGCAATATATTAACTAGTGTTAATTTCCTACTGTTTTTTAAAATTCTGTATCATTTTTATCTTTTATTTTTGGTTATGTTTTTAAAATTAAAAAAAGAAAAAAGAAAAGGAAGAGAAAAAAAAAACTACAGACACATCGACCTAGTGCAAGGTCAAATAGAAAGAGGTAGAAGGGAGAATCTGGTGACTACAAATCTCTATTAAAATAGATCTTGTAGTTTCCAAAGTCTGTTTTTGCCTGAGTGACTCAAACAGATGCAGATTGCCTTCACGTTACCCAGATAATTGGGGCAGGATAGCTGGGCCTCGCTTCCGTAGGATTTTGGTGGGTAAATTTCATGAGATGGACTAATTGGCTCTCTAGCCTGTGGCTCGTGGGCCTTGGTTTCCTTAGAGCAACACCACAGGCCTCCCGTTCACCTTTTATCTCAATCAATCGTCCTGTGTTTACTAAGGGTCCCCAGGAGTGGGGGACCAGAGGTGTAGATCATTCAATTTGTTGCAGCACATATTCTCAATATTATGATAAGAAGACAAGGGACTCTGCATTTTGTCAACTTGCAAGTCCAGGATCGATGAGCAAATAGATGGGCCTTCCCATATTCTGAATTAAAGTGTGTGTTTGGGCAGTTTATTGACAGTTGATAACTACTGACCATGCATCCTGATAGAGTTACAGAGGTCGGGTCAAGGCAGGTCAGAGCCACTGTGGACGCCTTCTGCTCTGGGGGCTGGTCCTCTCCCAGATGGGATGTGCTGGTCAATAATGAAGCCACCTGTAGGGTCCGAAGGCTTTCCAGGCTTTCTTGCTCTGGCAGGGCTGTGGCATAACCTTGGTGCCGCTTTGTCTCCTCCTGCTTTTACTCTGGTTACTGCTCCCAGGGTGGCAGTGGGTAGGTGACACAGGTGGCCATCAAGCCAGGGCTCACCAAGCAGGGCAAAGAAGCCTGTCCCACTGTGTGGCTCATCCTCCGGCCCTTCCGAGGGATTGCCAGCACAGGCCACGCTTCTGCCCATAGTGGAGAGTTAAGGATACACAGAGGCAGAGGCAGTGGCTGTCTTGACGGCTCCCCCAGGAGCATGTCTCTCCTGTGCATATGCAAACCACTCTTGGCAAGCAGAAGTTTAATTAAAAGCCTCTCAGAACGCCTCTCCAGCTGGGGTGGGCCTCTGCCGCCAGGAGGGGCCTTATCAAGTGGATTTGAAAACATACAAACGAGAGGCCTTGTTCCCAGGAAATGTCATCTGGTCTGCCTCACTCGGAGCCTTGCTGAGGGGGAGAGGAGGGGGGCATATGTGTGTTTTTGATGCACTATCCGTTGTCTACCTGGAAGATGCAAATGATATTCAAATTTGGCTCCAATGTACAGGCTGCTTGCATATACCCCACAGCAACCCTCAAGCAAGTGACTAATGGGAACATGTGTTCTTTCTATTTTTATAAGACTGGGAGAACAAGGGGATAGGGGACTGAGCTTGTGGGGTTTGAAATCTCTCTTTGCAGGGGACAGGCTGCTGACTGGCATGATAGAAATACCCAGTGGCAGCTCCATGGCAGCTGGCCCTGACCTGCCTATATGCTGTGCTCCACAGAGGACATGGGACTGAGTGAAAGGCCCTGCCTGCTCCTTTCTTCCAACCAAGAGAGAAACCAGGGGTGCAGCAGGCCTCTGAGGACAGTGGCAGAGCTGCCATAGCCCACGGCTTGGCTTGAGATTGTGTCTCTAAGACTCCATCTCTCTGGGCACAATAGGAGTGATCGATTCTCAGTATCAATATTACTGGTACAACAGTGATTTATTTTATTTCATTTTATTTTATTGTTTTAGTGGTGGTGCTGGTGATGGAACCCAGAACCCTGTGGCTGATGGACCATTGCTATTTTATTTTATTTTATTTTATTTTATTTTATTTTATTCTTTTAGTGGTGGTGCTGGTGATGCAACCCAGAACCCTGTGGCTGTTGGACCATTGCTCTACTACTAAGCTATACTCCCAGCCCTTGCATTTTTAATCAGATGACTTTTGTCCATCTCCATGTCAGGCCAGCTAGGGGGAAGGTTTGACTGTGAGTTCCATAAAACCTATGTCTGTCCAAAGCCTGTAGTAGCCCCAAGGTGAAAAGAAACCCAGGAGAGTGATTCCATCTAAGACGAGCTTAGTAGACCCAAGCGCCATTTTGCCTCTTGCTTGCTATAGCTGTTCTCTCTGTGAAGGCAGGCAGACCCCCCCCCCAACCCAGACATCCTGACTGCTTGTTTATGCCTCAACTCAGCGCATAGGAATCATGTGGCAAAGTAGGACACAGTGGGCAAATGAGAGCTCTGCTGTTTGGGGAATGACCTCCTACTGTGTGACTAATGGGATGAAAGAATCTAAAATGCTAGGATTTTAAGGGTTGGGAACAGATTGCCTGAATCTGTGACCATCTTTGAGGATTCTCAAGGGTCATTTCAGAAGAGAAGGTAGTGATTTGGGCTCTGGGTTCCCCATTTCTTGGTACAACAGTCTAATTCCAGCTGTTTTATTTTCTGTGGTGTGTTTCTATTGGGTCTATGGGAGACAGTATGGAGCTATGAGCTAACACCAGTCAAATAATAATTAGGGCCCCCACATAAGTCAGGCTATAGAATAATGCCATAGAGTCTATACATCTGCTACCCTGAGTGCCAAGTTTTTTGAAGAAAGGGCTCTCAAGTTATAAAAGGTTTAGAGACCACCAAACTCTATGTCCTCACACTTAGATACAGATTTCACTCTCATCTAGCTGGAGATACATTTTTATTTTAAAGATAAACTTTACAGGTGCTCAGAGTAACCTGTCATCAGCTCAGTGCTTGGTATAAGAAAGCCTGCTTTCATGAAACTGAAACCCCATCCTACACCTTGCCAAATGACAAGAGTTCTGGGGCTGGAATTAGAGCCTTAAGGTCTAGTTGCTTTTCCCCACCTGGAGACTCATCTCCATTGACACAATTAGTGGATCTCGGCTTAATTCAAGACCATCAGCTGATCCTTCCTTGGTTGTATGGATTCTCACAGGTCAGAGGCTTATTTGCCATAATCAAAGTGCACACCTTTGGCCAAACTTCTAGGATTTTCTTTCCCAAGGAAATATATCATGGAATTGTAGGTTAAATATGCTCATCACATTATTATTCTTTAAAAAATATTGTAATTAACTAAATGTCCAACAATAAGTAATCAGATATGTAAATAATAGAACTTTTGTGGATATACGTGTATTACCTTTTATAATCAAGAAGATTTTTTTAACAGCCAGACTTAGGCAAGCAGGGTGGCAGACCCCTGTGATCTGAGCACTCTGAGTGGCAGAAGCAGGAGGAAGATAAGTTTGAGCCCAGCCTGGGCAGCTGAGTGACTTAGAGACACCCTGTCTCAAAGTAAGTGGAAACTGAAGGCTATAGCTCAGTGTGAAGGCCCTGGGTTCAATTCCCAGTACTGAAAATAAAAAAGTAGACTTCTATTAAAACAAGCTGTGCCTAGAAACAAAGTATTTCAATGTCAAAAGAGTAAAAGTGAGATGAATTTTCTTTCAGTATTCACTTGGGATTAATACATGAACTGCATAATTCTGACTAAAAAGAAAGTCACATTTCTCTGCCATTAGGTGTTTGGCCTTTTTTGTTGGGAAACTTGCTTCAGATGTCATTTCTCTTTGCATGTATGGACACAGTCACTGTCCCTGCCTTTTCACATATTAAAGCAGGCACAGTGGGGACCCGCCGGCCTGGCCCAGTGAGTTCCTGCTGTGTGCCAACAATGCTTTGGGTACTGGAAATACAAAGATAATTAGGGCCCCTCTAAGCGACTGTGGAATAGGGGAACATAGAAATGGGAACAATTAAGGGATAATATCATGTGTCACCTGATTCAGCATATCAACCACCTACTCCAGGCAGGACCAACGCCTCGAGGTCATCTCATGTGTTCCGCACAACCAGCAACAAACACACTATTGTCCCATTTCAGAGATGGGGTTGGTGATGCCCTACAAGCTGAGTAGCACAATTGCCAGTCTGTAGAGCCAGGACTCAAATGCTTGTTCTTGCTTGTATTAGAAGCCTCGAGCCAAAATGATGTTAGAATAGAAGAAGAAACACCCAATTCTGTCTTACAATTCTCTGTAAACTCTGTGTACAAGGAGAATATTTTCCCTAAGATCCATTTTGTTTCCTAATGTATCCCCAGCACCTAGAACAGTGCTCAAAAGAAGGCAGAATACGTATAGTGTCACTAAGGTAAGTTTGCCAAATTTAACAGATAAAATAACTTAATACCCAAGTAAGTTTCAGATAAACAATGAATTCTTTTTAATGTGAATATGTTTCTCACAATATTTAGGACATACATTTAAAGTGTTTGTTATTAACTGAAATTCACACCACGCTGGGCATCCTGATAGACTTGGCAACACCGAGCCACAGCGGTGGGTGGCAGAGTGGTAATGGGCTCCGTTCATGGTGGATGGGGAGGTGCTTGTGGGTTGCTCAGGGCAGGGAAGGTGGAGTCATCAGCCAGGCATGGAGGAGTGAGGCCGCGTGGCATTCCCAGACAACGGCAAATAACACACTCAGTACAACTGGAGTGGGGACCAGAGTTCTCAACTGGAAGTCCATGGACTGCCCGGGGATTTTTTGGCCTTCTAGTTTTAATTGGTTATAAAGATTTGAAATATGGAAATGTCATGTTTTTAAAAATTAAATTCTTTTTTTTTAATCTAAAACTTTTTATTTCCAATTGGCAGCAATGGACAGGAAGTGGGTAGCAGGTGTCACTTGATGGACAGGGAGGAGGTGGGCTCTCCCACTGGTCACATTCCCCTAGTGCTTCCTTCTGACACTTACTGTCTCCTCATGAGTCGCCCGGTGTCTGCACTTGCTGCCTCTGGAGTACAGTGATGTGAGGAACTGCTGGATGTAGCATCTGATGAAAACAAAAGATGGAAAAGGCAGGAAGTGAAACCCACTGAAACCCACTGAAACTTCCTCTACAGCTGGTGAGATCAGTTGAGTGATTCAGAAGCCAGACAAGCGGCCCACCCATGTGACTGTCAGAAGAGTAGATGGGAGCAGATGGGGACTGATATCATTCTCCAGGCCACCGTACCAGTTCATAGGACAGGTGATAGGGAGAGGATGGTGGGAGGGCATGAAGTAGCTTGAATAATTACTAAGTGTCTTCAGATCTTTGCAGAAGAGCCCAGAGTCCTGCTGGAACCCCAAGCATTTCTAGTCATGAACCAGTAACAACCATGTAGGGTTAAGTGGAGACCACAATAGGTATACAGGATAATGACATGGAATGATCCACGTGCATCCTGTCTCTCTGTCTAACCATTTGTTTATGGTAGTGTGGAAGGGGGGAGAGGGCAACAGATGGAGTTAGAAATGGACATGACCCTGCATTCGCTCTGCTAACTCGCCTTGGCTTAAGGAAACACAGCTACTCCCCTGCCTGAGTGTGTGGCCAACCCACATGCTTCTCATCGGTCGCTGTTTGCTGAGGGCAGATGCATTCATAATGGAAGAGGTGAACTCACTGCTGGGGGCTGGAGGGAGGGCATCACACCATTCACCCCATCAGGAAGAAGGTGTTTTCTTCTGCCATAATAAGATTGTCAGGGACCCTTTCCTGGCCTGAACGTCACAGGGACCCACGGAAGCTGCCAGAATGGCGAGCTCACTTTTCTTAATTAGCACTAATGCAGCCGAGGCTGTTTTCTTAGCTTGACCAAAGGGAATAGTAATTAATATGGTGGGAGAGACAGACGGTGAGTTCAAGGCCGGCATGTGTGCCCCCGACCCTGGGGTCACTGGGGAAGGGGGACCTAGAAGACAATAGCCTGACTCCCCACAGGCCTGGACAAAGACTGGCTCTCAAACCTCAGCCCACTGTGACCTCCCCACTAATGAGAAATTCTATGCTTCCATTTCTGGAAAAGAGACTGACTGATGAGGCTCCCCAAATAAGGCCGTTCACGTGGGCACAGGTGGCTGGTGCCCAAGGGTTCCTGCGGGCAGTGGGCTGAAGATGGGCAGGCCCGACCCACTACTACTCAACAAGGACAGAAGCCAGAGAAAGTGACAGCTCCCCATCAAGGGGCGTCCTGGCAGAGGGAGGGAACAGGAGCCGCTGGAATAATGGTGAGTGGGATCCAAGAGCCCATCTCACTCATTAAGGGTGACCTTAATCCTCACAAATGACTGGTGAACACATCTTCCCACAATAAGCGAAAATACTCCAGACTCTGTGTGTGCTTCTTCCTTGTCCTGAGACACTGGTCTTTCCAGAGATGAATTTGGTCCTTTTAGAGTTTTGCCCTCGAATTTCCATAGGCTTCTTCCTCTCTCTCTCTCTCTCAATCTCTCTCCCTCTCTCTCTCTCTCTCTCTGTCTCTCTCTGTCTCTCTCTCTCTCTCTCTCTCTCTCTCTCTGTCTCTCTCTCTCTCTGTCTCTGTTTTAGCTTTAATTAAATATTGCTGCCTAACTCTTTCAGGTCAGCAGCGATGTCGCTAGCATCAGCCATGAATCACAGCTGAGCTGACATTTTAAAAATGGCATCGTCAGGGCAGCGAGTACAAGCCCGACACCCAGGCACAATGGCTGAACCCCGTAAATTACACTAAAAGTCTAATCCGAATAATCAACATGCTGACATCTTTATGCATGTGGGCAGAACTGGGAGAGGGAAGGGCACTGACTTGGGTTTCTCTGAAGTTTCAATTGCCATGGACTCCAGTGCTTTCTGAGGGTTTAGCGAGATTGCTCCCAGAGTGTCCTCTGAGCGCTGTGTAACCTCTCTCCCTGCGTTTATGTTTTGTGATACAAAGAGATGATACTGAGCACCTCTGCATTGTGCATTGATTCTGATGCAGCTCATGCAGCACAGCCATATTTTTTTTTCCCTGCAAACATCCCACATACACGTATTTCCTCATTGATATAGGTACACACAGTGGCTCTCTCTCATATATGCACACACACACATACACACGTCCTGTGAATATGGGAAGATGTGCCCGGGCATTTCTGGCTGCAGAATTGTGTTCAAACTTTTTCACTATGAGAATGGCTTTTCATAACTCTGACCCAAATTCTTTACTGGTCCCCATGCATGTGATTTCCAAAGGCCAGACAGGACAACCACCATCTGCCCAGACCATTCACCATCTTTCTTTCTCCCTTTTAGTTTGGGGGACTTTTCCTTTTTCTCCTTGAGTCTCTCCACAGTGTTCCTACACCCCTGTTTTTTGCTTCTTCTGCAAACAAACAAACAAGCCCTCCCAAAGCTCTGACCTCCCAGCCTCTCAGGGAAGGTCAGGCTGCTCCTCACCATCCATATGCAGAAAAAGCACCTCTGGTGATTGATTGTCCCCACCAAGTCAGAGGCAGAGATTCCATTTATCACCAGCGAGCTCTGCCCACCACAGCCAGGCTGCCCAGGGCTGTGAGCAGCCCCACACACACCAGCTGGGACTAGTCAGTCAGTACCCACTGAGATGGGGCCAGTCAGGGAATGGGAGTATGCATCTGCGCCAGACTGACTGCGCTGAAAGAGGGAGATGGAAAACAAAAGGAAGAAATGTGAGAAAAGAGGATCACACAGTGGGTAGAATGAAGATGAATTTTTTTAAGGAAAGGAATTATGTACTGTCCCACTTTGATTTCTCATTTATTGAGTGCCTGCTGTATGCCTCCTGGTACAAGAAATTTTCAATGCTATTTGAGCTGCTTTGGTAGATTTTCCTCATCTGGTTTTTGTAATGATCTCAAGAGAAAGATAATAGTGTGCTAATTTTTTCAGATAGGTAAAATGAGCTTAGATGCCTGTCTGTCCAGGGCCTTGGAGTGATGGTTATGTTTTCTGCTCTAGAGCTTCTTTTGTTGATCACACTCAGGAGGGATCTAGCAGGATGATCTAACATTCCTACTGGCCCTCTAGCATATCCTGGATGTGGGACGCCCATCAGACTCTTTCACCCTGGACATAAAATTGTGGGCCATAGTTTGGGTTTTGGCTTTTCTATTCACTAGTGGTAAGACTTTGGGCAAGTCATCTCTAAGATCCTTAGTGTCTTTATCTATGAAATGGTCTTCATGCCCTTAGAAGTATGGTGATTAAATGAGTTCATAAAATGTGGAACATTGTGCCCAAAACAGATTAAGCTTTTAGCAAAGTGTTAGCTGGGTAAGTAAGGTGCATATGTGTTTATATACAAAAGTTCTGTCCAGGCTGGTCCATCTGGGCGCCCCCCAGTGGCCCCAGCATCCTCATGCATCCTAAATCTGGGTCTGGACAGCATCGAATGCAAAAGCTCAAGTGCCCCATAGCACAACTCCCAGGAGGATCCTCTCCCTGTTTCTCTCTGTTCGTTTTCCTATTGTCACTCCCTTTCCAACCTCTGTTACAACTGAAACAGCTAAGCAGTTGTTCAGTAAGTAGGTGTCAAGAATTACGAGTGGAGCACTTTACTAAGATAATTAGAGTGATTGTATTAGGCTCTGTGGTGTAAGACAGGAGAGGGAGAAGGGGAAGTGACAAAAACAAAGCAAAGTAGGGCTAGGCACACTCTCCCTGGCAGTCAGTAGCCCCAGGTAAGACAACATTATAGATGTGTCCTGCTTTAGACAGCTCCCGATGAGGAGTTCGTCCTAGTAAACAGTTTCAGGAAAGGGAGATTTCTATAGAATAGCATTGGCTCTTTCACTAAAGAAAAGAGACAGTTGATGTTTAGGTCAATAGTTCGCACTAGTTCTTACTTTGCAAATGAGCTGGATTGCAGAGATTCTTGAAATAGCAAACTGCCTTAGTGAGTTTTGTTATCATTCTGTGAACAAAAATATTTTGGCAGCCAGAGCCATTGTGCTACTCTGCTTACGAATACACATGCAGAAGGTTCCAGTAGAGCAAGGGCCAAGGTACCCGCGAGCCCCCAGAAGAGTGGAGGCTGGTAATGGCTCATTTACAGAGCCCCAGCTTGGTACAGGGAAGTGCAGTAAGCACTTGACGTAACTAATGGCACTTGAGTTCTACAATAATGCCAGCAGGCAGGTATTACTACGTCCACTTTACCAATAAAGCAACTGAAACACTAAGCTTGACCAGTAACTGATGAGTCAGTTCTATAGGGTTAGGATCCTTTTGTGGTGAAAGTAGTAAAAATCTGTTCCAACTTGGTTTAAATATAAGAAAACATTTTGTCCCACCTAATAACATGTTTAGTACTAGGGTGTGCTCTCAGATAGGTAGATTCCGTGGCTCATTGACATCATCCAGAACCTGAACCTTTCCATCTCTCTAGAGTACCGCTATCTTTGATGTGCTAGCTCGCCCTCTCTTCATTGTCCTCCAGGCTACAGTGTGAATAGATTCCAGGTGTTACACTGAGACCTATATTATCCGGAGGTAAAAAGGAAGCATCTATTTCTAGGTCTCTTAATAGCAAACCTTTTCCCAGAAGCCCTTCTTCCCTTGAGTCACATGATCCAATCACTACCAAGTGCATGAGATTACAAGACCTCCCATGGCAGAAAAGCAGTATGCGGAAGAGGATGGAAATTGAGGGATACCAGAAAGGAAGAGGGAGACTGTGAGTTGGGGAGGCAGCTGAGATTGTCAGCCACTTCCAGGGTCTCAACACTCTCAGAAAAAGAGAGAAAGTTATTCTTTGAGCTGTACAATGGAGGCTATCTAGTAACCAGGAAAGTTGCAAGAATTCTGAATTATTTTTCCTACCATTCCTTGAATAACAAAAGGGAATACTATGGGATGAGCTCTGTCTCCCCACCCCCATTTTCTATGTGGAAGCTCTAACCCTCAGTATTTTAGAATGTGACTATTTGGAGATGAGCCTTTAGCACAGTAATTACATTAAAATGAGACCGTCTTGGGGAGACCTAATCAATCTAACAGATGATCTTAGAAGGAAAGAAGATTAAGGCATAGACACTCAGTGGGAGGACCAAGTGGGCATCTGTCTAAAAGCCAAAGAAAGGAATCTTAAGAGAAACCAACCCTGCCTGATCTCAGACCTCTAGCTCCCAGAATGTGAGGAAGTAAATTTCTGTGGTTTAAGTCACCTAGCTCCCTGCTGTTTTGTTATGGCAGCTCTGGCAAACTAAACAGTGGGAATATCAATTTTTCCATTTTCCTTCACCTCTATAGTATTTACTGGAGATTGGGAACCACCAAGAAGGGTAAGGAAGTCAGGACTAGAACTGCAGTGACCAAGAAGGAAGGCAGAGAACATGGCAGGATGGATCACTGTGTCTTAGAAAGAAAACATAGGTTGCTTTTGGCATTGAATTCACTGAGCAGTAAATTCAGACCTAAACTGAGGTCATGACACCGCTGACCCACTAGGAAGTTGAAAGGGAAAGTTGTGTTGGGCAGAAAGATGTCTTGAATTTGGGAGGAAATCTCCAGTCTTTGTTAACTGCAAAATAATTCGTGTGTTGTGTGTGTCAGTCATTGTGCCTGCGTGGCAAAAGGGATGGAGAGGTTCGCCCCTGCCTTCAGGGAACTGGTATTCACTGGAAGAGAAGTTTAACATAAATGATGAGAAGAAGATCCATATCAGATATTTGATATGAGTCATTGCTACTTGTAAACTCAAGTTTTCCCCATCCAGGTGTCAAAAGAGGAAAATATCTACAGCCAGCCTCCAAAATAGAAAAGCAATCTTAAAGCATTCTGTTTTATTACCACAAATTATCTTATTGAGCTTCCTCAATGACAAAAAATGTTTACATTTGATGTGGAGATATGTGGAACATCCCAAAGACAAATTATATTCCCTGTTTAACTCTGAAACCAAGTAGAAGGAATGTTTCTCCTGAAGAGGAAACTCCAGGAAGGTATGGTCTCATTGTCTATCTGTGACTCACTCTGGAATCCAAGGAGCTTCACTGGAGGTTTCAGGAGTTTGCTCCATTTGCAAGAGTCTATGTTGGCTTCATTTGTGACTTCTGATATTCCCTGGAACTTGGTAAATTGAGGCAGCCTATTGCCTCGGATTTTGCCCCAGCTGCATGTGCTTCTGAAGAGAAGACCAAGTCCTACTGGGCAACACCATTCCCCACCTAGGCCAAGTCCAGGAGCAATGGTCCATCTTCTTTCAAGCCTAGCGCATCTACAAGTGCCACCACAGGTGTCAACTCTAGTATCAGCCAAAGGGTAGAATTTATGGCAGATCTACAAAGATGACAATTTATTTAGGTTTTCCTGCCTAGAGTTTCTTGGAATTTTTCTGCTGATTTTTATTGGCATAAAATGTTTTACATGTACTTTTTTGCATTTATCACTATGACAGGGATGTTTAGATGATGACTGTAAATGAAATATGTATGTATTCTAAAGATATTTGTGTAATTTAGCAAAATTATTTTGCAGGTTCATTCAAAAGAGCCTGCTCAGCTCGTGTCTTGCTACCACTGCAAAAGATTTCTCTAATCGTACCCTAATGTGGGAATGAACACACATTACTTAAACATACCAAATATGTGAACATATAAATAGTGTTTAAAATATCTCTCACACAATAAATTACGATTACTATGTTAAAATACCAATTTCTAGAGAAAATTGATTTAAGAAAAATAGCTAATCACAGGACCCTGTGAAAGCAGTATTTTTTTTTCAGTATCATTTAATTTTCAAGTCAAGAGATTTGGACTGTTCTCTCATTTTGTGTTCCATTATTTTTTTTCCATTCATTTGCTGAACAATCATCTTCTAACACATCCCACTTCTGCTGTAGTATCAACTGGCATGTTACCAAAAAGATGTAAATGATTTAATTGAATTAGTTTAATTAGGTAAATTAACAGTTAAGCGTATCACACACAAGCTTGTTCTGTTTATACTACGTTATAGAGATAATTTAGTACAGCAGGAGAATGGGCATGACCAAAATTCCAATGCAAGGAGCCAGATTAGCTGGCAGAGGAAGAAATACAAAGATAACAATTGCTGGAATTAAATCTGGGTAAATAATTTATGTGCTGGGTTCATTATGTAATTTGAGTTGGAGACAACCAGTTGCTAGTCAACGAATGCAGAGGCATTGCCACTGAGCAAAAGTGGAAAGACCACCAGAATTTTCCCGACCTCCCCAGAAATACATCCTCAGGAAAATTCTAACGTTACTCACTAATTCAGACAAACCGAGGCAATGCAAGCCAGGATGGGTAGCCAAAAATCTGAATTAATATAGGAGAAAAACCAAATAAGCCACAGATTGATTGCCTTCAAGCATATACCACTAAATCAAACAAAACAGGGCTTCTCAAGCCTCGCACAGTTGACAGTCTTTGTCATGCAGGGAGCTGTCCCCGGCAGCACAGAAGGCCCAGGATGTTCCTAGAATCCTCCTGTTAGGTGCCAGTAGCACTTCCCACCCGCTCTGGTGACAACCAACTTGCCTCCAGACATTGTCAAATGTCCCCTCCACTGGGGGGTAGGGAGTAGGGAGTGGGCAAAATCACTCTGGTTATGAATGACTAAGAGCATTAAATACTATCTAATGTGGACTTCTAGGAATCCTGCTTTGTTGAATTATTATTTAGTAAATGAGATGTAACATTCATAGCACTTACATAGGATGTCATAAAAATTTGAAAAATTCAAGTATACAAAACGTTGGCCCATTCTTTCTTAGTCATTCATGCATCTGTCCGTTTGATGTTAAGCACTGAGTATAGAGTATCGGTAGACACAAGAAGTAGTGCCATCTTCATAAGATTGGAGTTATAGATAGACTTGTGGATGACAAAGTCACATCACATATAGTTAATGCTAGCAAGCCAGGGAGACAGAGGAAACCATGTATCTACCTCTGCCAGCTAACCTGGCTCCTTGTGTTGCAATTTTGGTCACGCCCATGCCCCAGCCTTGCAAACAAACTTTTAGCTCCGTGTGGCAGTACAGTAGAGCAGACAGCAGCATGGACACCCCTCCACCCTTTCAAAGGCTAAGCCAGTATCTGAACTCATGCAATGTGAGAAGTTGGAAGGTTTTCAGCCCAGGAGTTTTGCATGCAAAAATCCATGTTGGGTTTTAGAAAAAGCAAAGATTTTAACATCAAACTCACATAAGTTCAATACTGACTTTGCCACTTACGAACTGGGTTACCTAGGCAAATTGCGGATTTCTGAGGCTCATGTCCTTGTCTATAAATAATGGTTGCCTTGTTGCAAATATTAAGTGAGACAGTGTATAAAAGTGTTTGGCATACTATCTGCTTCATCAAAGTCACTCAATGATTGTTAGTTCTTTTCTTCATTAGCCAGTCTGTCCTGCTGCCATTTTTCTCATAAAGGATTCAGTGAAAAGCTTATGCTTGTGAGGTTTGTATTCCCTGACATCTGGGTTATATTGTTGAATGTCACTGAAGTTGCCCAAACCTTTGCCACTAGATTTTGTTTACTCTAAAGCTGAGTCTTTAAATCTTTTAAATTGGTAACGTCAGTTTGACGTCCATGTTAATTTCGCATGAGATCTTAGAATCTAGAATCTGGAGGTGGCTTTTTCTATCATATCCACAGATTGGGAGCCAAGTATCACCATCATCGCCATGGGAATTAGGAAGGAAAAGTACCCATTGGAAGAACTGATCATTTTCTATACAAAAGAATTTAAATGTCTTGCCAACCTAGTTTCTGGCAACATGTCTTGAATGCTGCTATTTTCACTCTGTTGCAAAACAGTGACAACTAAACAGACAGGAAGGGAGACCTGTTTTGCATTTGGAAATATCAACCAAACCACATTCCAACCCCTTCTGCAAATTTATCACTAACCTACACAGAGCTTTGTGTATATAATGGAGTTCAGGGCTAGGCTGTTTTCTTTGGAATTCTGACATGTCTGTTTCTCTCGCACGCACACACTCTGCAGTGATACATCTGAAAATGAAGAGGACGTTTCCAAGAACACATTTCATGGTCTGAAACTTGTACACATAATGTAGTAAATATAGCAGACAAACCCTCTTCACTGCCACCCTAGCCTGAGCTCCCACCTCCCATCCTTTCCTGTGACAGTGGCACTCATAGGAATCTAGGACAGGTACGCTGCCAGAAGTGCAACCTTGAGGATGACTGCCTCCCCCAAGCCTGTCTGAAAGATGCCAGAAAGCGCTCCTTACTCCTCTGGTTACCAGCTGCTGCTGAAGGAGAAACCAGACTCTTCTTTAATCCCTTCCACACCCAGGGACTTAGTTTATTTAGCTTATGTATGTTATGGCAATGATAACATACAAGTTCAGATTAACCCAAAAGGGAAATGGCACGATCCCCATGGCCTCAGGGCATCCTTTAGGATTTAGGAAGTTCTAGAAGGTATGGTCAACTGATGCGATACACCTTTATCCCATTACTGTCTTTCCTCTCCTTTCCATGACCTTTTTCTTTTTTAAAAAAAAATTATTTTGAAACTATTTTAGACAACAGAAAATTTGTAAAAATAGTCCAGAGAGTTCCCGTATACTCTTCATTCAGCTTCTCCCAAAAGTAACATCTTAGATAACCGCAGTACAAGTATCATAGTTAAGAAATTAATTTTCTTAATTACTGGGTATAATATGACTAATTAAGGTTATAATACTGTTAGCAAACTATGGATTTGATTTGGATTTCACCAGGTTTTTCACTTCAATTCCTTTTTCTTTTTTTCCTTTTTCTCTCTTTCTTTCTTTCTTTTTTCTTTCTTTCTCTCTTTCTCTTTCTTTCTTTCTTTCTTTCTTTCTTTCTTTCTTTCTTTCTTTTTGCTTTTGTTTTTGTTTCATGATCCCACATTCCATTTAGTCATCTTATTTCCTTAGTCTGTGCCAACTGTGACAATTACTCAGTATTCCCTTACCTTGTGTGACCTGGACACTTTGAAAGTTCTGGCCCACTGCTGTATGCAGCATCTCCCTAGGACATGCATGGTATTGTATATTTTGGGCAAAAATATGTGTGCTTTTCAATACGTCCTAACTGGAGTAGATGGTGTCAATATGTCTTAGAAGTAGTATTAACCTTGGTCACTTGGTTAAGATGGTGTCCACTGACCTTTCCTGCCATAAAATCACTAATTTTCCTTTTACCCTTGATTAATATGCTAGAGGAGAGAAACTGTGAAACTATGCTAATATCTTATTTGTCTTCAAACTTTGGTCTGCTAAATTTGCTATCCTTGACAGACCTTGTACTCAATGTTATGCTGCAGCATAGAAATTTCTGAGTCCTCTCAAACCTTCTACATTTAATCCTTGGAACTCCCACCACCTTTGGTCTGACTCCCCTCAGAATTTATATTTTCTCCTTGTAAGATTTTGCCCAGCTTCATGCTCTTATTCTCCAAAAAGGATCCTGTAGATATTTTCAAAAGTGAAAAGGAAGAGGTAAATAAAAAACACAAAGAAACAAAATAAAAAACCTATAAAGATTCAGGTTTGGGTTCACCTTATGACTCTGCACAAGTCACTGTCCCTCTCTGAACTTCAGTGGCTCCCTTCCCCCAGAGTGTGCAGGGGTGGGAACCAGGGCCTCGCGCATACTAGGCAAGTGCTCTACCCCCAGTCACATCCCCAGCCCGGCCCCTGCCAGTTCTAATACTCGATGAGTCTATGACAGAAAATGGGCTGGTGACAGAATCTGCAGCTGGTGTCACCAAACTGCCCAATAGTGAGGTCATGAACACAGGGCAGCAACAGTACAGACGGGAATTCAGGAAGGGGAGGAAATGGCCCATGAATCTTTTACAAGCCCTGGTGAGACGGACATTAATAATAGTTTCCACACTGCGAAGCACAGTGGAGAGGAGCGCTCAGGTTTGGGAGGAGGCGGTCCCATCTGGGATGAGGTCTTTTGTCTCTGCCTGGCCCAGAAAACAGATGAATCAGCCCTTTTCTCTCCAGATTGAAGAATCCATGGTGTGTTTTTCCACTGTCTGTTTCATTACTTTGCATCAGGCTTAATACCCATTTAAGGCTTAATGGTTGCAGAATTACACTGCATGTAAAATATAGTTTTTAACAGGATAGTTAAGAGCTGAAGTTTCACCTTTATCCTCTATAGAAAGCTCACAAAACAGGCAGGCATAATGATTAAAATTTCTCTTAATCCCTTATAAGCATAGGCTGGTTCTACTGATTTGCAATACAGAGCCAATTTTTATTGTTATTTTAAATATACAATGAGAAATTACCAATCATTTTTCCCAGATTCCTAGATAATTTTAGAATGTCAGGCATCGTTACAAAAAAAAAAAAAAAAAGACTAAGAGACAACTGTTTGTGATGATAAAAGGAAAAGTTGGCTCCCAGGAGAGACTGTGAATGCTGCATCCAGCAGGACATCCTGGAGTTGATCAGAAAGGATTCTAAGTTGGCTGAGGTGGCACATGCCTATAATCCTGGCACTCTGAGAGGCTGAAACAGGAGGGTCACAAGTTTAACCTTAGCCTATGCAATTTAGCAACTTAGTGGGACCCAGTCTTAAAAATTAAAAAAATATATTTATTTTTAATGGACTGGTGATGTATGTCTGTGTAAAGGCCCTGTGTTTAATCACAACTACCACAAAATAAATGGATGCATGGGTGAATGAATGAATGAAAGGATGGAAGGGTGGATGGATGAATGGATGGATGGATAAAGAAAAAAAAAGAAAGTATTCCAGAGATTAATTAAATCTGTCACCAACTTGTTTTATTTAAGATATTATAATACGTGTTAAGCTCCTTTCCCAACTAGGCTATTCTCAGATCTACCAGCTAATAGAGAAACGTATTCGTTTGGAATCCTACCTCTCAATTATCCTTTTTTAGTAAGGAACTTCTGAAATATTCCTGTAATAAAACTGTTTTCTGTAAATATAAATTTGGAAAATCATACGGAAAGTGAATGTGGGAGACTGAGTGACAAATGTATCATAGATTATAGCAGAGACTCTATGATATTAAACTGTGATTTTAGTTCCTTATAGATGGAGACATACTTCTCTTAGTTACTGCTGTATCATTAATGCCACATATGCTGCCTGGCACATAGTAGGTGTTCAATGAATTGTGGTATATGAATCAGTGGTTGGTGGTAGAAATTAGTTTTGTGTAGGTTGCACCCCAAGTCATGATCCTTTATTTCTGAGATAATGGTTAGAGATGGGAGGTGATCTAGCAGGAGAGGCTCTATGCCTTATATTTAATAATAATTTGTAACAATATTTTTCACAGTACTTTTCTTGGAAAATTAGTAGATATTATTCAATAAAAGGGCTCTGCGCTCAAAGTTTGATCTATGAAGAGATTAGCAGGTTTATTGTTGTTATACTTAACTGCAGGACTTATCAGAGCCTTTGATAATTTCAGAGGGTTTTTGGGACTCACCAAGAATTCCATAAAACACTAGACTAGAGAATCTACCCCCACTTAAAATATCTTTCATGCTAATGGAAAAATCAACACAATTGGGAAAACATTAATTATAACATACAGAGAATTTTGCTTAGGTAAATCATCTTAAAACATTGTTTCCCCAGTCTTTGACCTTTATATAAGGTCCTTTTGTGTGGAAAAAACTACTAAATCAAATTTCAATATGAAAATGCCCCTACATGTGCAAATATTATTCAGCGGATGGATGGATTAGTGACTGTATCAGAGTAATATTGTTAGATAAATGATGTAAGAATTAACACCATCAATACCAATATCCCAGAGCGTTCTTGAGATTTCCATAAAGCACAGATGTTTTCCTGTGTAAGTCATTGTGCCTTTTGCCTTGCCGTCTCCTCCCCACGAGGCTGTGAGGCTGTGTGTGACCCTTTGCTAATCGCAGCAGCTTCTTAACTGGCTTTTCCACATCTGGATGGAACCCTCTGATCCATTCCTGCCCAGCCCTGACATTCCTAGGTGGCCTGTCCTACTGCGTGGTGTCCGGGGCCTCCTTCAGTGTGGCCCTGACTCACTGCTCCCGGCCTAATTTCCCACCACTCCTTTATTTATGTCTGGATCACACTCTTCCCATACCAGCCCTTGCCCAGCCCCCATTTCTTCGGTGCTCTCTGAAATTCCTCTCTGCTAAGTTGTTAATTAGGTCCTTTCTGTCTGGAATGTCTGGAGAATCTCATACCACTGGGGGAAGGGCTTCTTAAAATATTACCTGCTTTTTCATTTTCATGTCGGACCACCTCTGGGAGAGTATCTTGAGTCCTGCTAATTTTGGAATCTCCGTGGCATCCTCTGATCTCACTCGTAATCACCTAGCATCCCGTTGGGTTGCCTCTTTTCTGCCCCGTGCCTGACACACTCACTGAGCTGTAAACTCCTGCCTGGGAGCAGTTCTCCCTCCTCTCCCAAGCACCTAGCACAGAGCAAGTCCTCAACAAATAGCAGGTGGCTTCCGCATTCCTTTATGACCCACAACTGCACCTGTACCATTGCCTGTCCACAGAGGGACACAGAGAATCAGACATGGGTTGTGCCCGAAGAAAACCTAAATTCCAAATGGGAAGCCCAATTATCTTCCAGAATTTAGAAGCGCTGGGTTTACTAATGGGCTGCGGTGTTGCACAAGTCTCTTCTAAGTGCATTGTGCGGAACCTGGGTTAAATTTTCACTTAGAAATGGGCTTCTGTGTGGTGGTTGTCTCCCAGCCAGCCCACAAAAGCCTATTTAACTTGTAATGTGTCTAAAGTCCAATACTAATAGCAGCCCCAGGGGTTCATCGGCCTCTTCTCTCAGGCCATAGCCAGTCTTAGCACTGCAGACCTTGCCCTGAGGCAAAGTTTGGACCAGGGTGAGGGCTCTAACTCCAGCAGCTGTGCCTGTGCGTGGTGGAGGGGAGGGGAAGGGGCGAAGGAAGTGTCTACGGTCAGCAGGAAGGAAGAACGCGGAAGGAAGAAGGGACCAAGAGAAACCTGCGAGGACATCCTGTCCTACAGTGGCCACCATGGTATAATGGAGACAGAGCTGAGCATACGGCACCTTGGAGAACACGCGTGCGTTCTCTGACTTTTATTTCTACTACAAGGTCGTTGGAAGGCTGCCTGCCTGCCTGTACCTATCTCAGAGGCCTTCGGTTGTTCTTCCTCTAGTCTTCGCCTCACAGAAACTGAATACATCCACCGAGGACAGACTGATTTCAACACGTGGAGGCACCTACCATGGTGTAGATGGAGCTCAGGGTCTCGAAGGGTTGAAGACTAGGCAGGCCCTGGAAATTCATGATGCTGAACAAGAGTAAGAACACTGGGACCATGGCAACCTGCAGAGCACGTGTCACACGCGAAGGGAGTGGCCCCCTTCACCTTCACTCAAGTGTTTGCCGTGGTGCAAAATACTCCATTTTTTTTTCCAAGAGAAGCCATCAATATCTCCATTTTTATATACTATCACCTGAGTTTTATATGGTGACAGTTAATTTAGAATTTTAAAACATTATGTAAGGTAAGTGCAAGCACACACGCGTGCACACACATACACACACACGCATGCACCCACTCTCATGGGTCAGGTCTTACTCATGAAATTTTTGTTTTATGTGATCTTATTTCACTTAATGTGATCCTAAGAAAAATTATAAATAGAACTTTTGTAGATAGAATCATATATTTCCATTTGATAGACATTAAAATTTCAGAAATGTATTCCCACAGATAAAGATTTTTGTTCAACAATACTGAAAAACTCACTTTGGGGAATTATTTATGCACATATTTTAAGGAGAAAATGCCAATTTCTGATAAAATTTTAACAATACCGCACCAATCCTCTATTAAATTTAATTGCTAACACCTCTATATCCCAGGGTAAAATAATTCTGAAAACTGGGTAAATTTTCTGCCAAAAACTGAGATACTTTTAGACAGAAAGTCATATCAGCATTTTCTGAAGTCAGTCCCAGGACATAGTTATCCCAGTTCTCTGCAGGTGCTGTATCTCAGGACTTTGTCTTTAAAATTCTCACTCTTTCTACAGCAGCTGTTAGGGCAAATCCACCAAAGTCCAAGAGCCTAAGAGCTTACCAGTTATGGTCTATTGGCCCTTGGTTAGAACCCCACCAGCACAAAAGCTGTTCAGTGGTGGTCATCAGTGATGTGTCTAGAAGTCCTCAGTGCTATCAGCAGGTGGATCAAAGAGAGTAGCCATGTCCATCCAGGTACCAGATTTACTCCATCAATATGGCAGACAATTGGAATCCAAAGCATGGCATTTTGCCTGTAACTGCTGAGCTCTAGTCTAGAGCTGTCACTGTGAACCTCAGAAAGTTACTTAACCTCTTTGTTTACAGCATCAAATGTAACCTACCCCAGGGGACATTTTGAGAATGAGATGGAATCATGATGCATACTCAGAGCACATAATCATTGTACTCCATAGATGAGAACCACTGGGATCACTACTTCTTAGTGATTTCATTAGCGTGACCAGAGGATCCACTTCTCTTCGTGGGCCCTTCCTCTGCCCACCAGTTACTGTCCCATGGATCACCCTGCTCCAGAGGCAGGATATGAGGCAATGCCCACTTGAACCATAGCTACAGGGTGGAGATGCTTCTTCAAATGGGAGGTACAAGTGTGCTGCATGAGAAAGATTTCTCACCATTTATCCAGAGTATGGTTGTCTCAAGACCAAACGTACTGTTGTTTTTTCATCTCTGGACACAATCAGGGTTGATCACTTGGGCATAGCACATCTTCTCCATGAATACATCACTGGGGTCTCCAGGAAATTATTATTTTTAAAGGGTAAGGCATACTCTTTCTTGCTGTCTATGATGCCTAGCTTGGAGCTATAGATCAGGAGTCATGGTTTTATAGCAAGTAAGCTACTCATTTTGTGTGAAATATTAAACTGGTGGATGAATTAACACTTTCATTTCACCGTGACTGGCCTTGACAAAATGAAAGAATATCTGCAGTAACTGCAGAGAAAGGGCTATTGACAGTGGGAATCTCCAGCACAAACCATGTTACAGTGAGTGGGGAGAGAACCAGTCCTTTGTTAGAATCTCTAGAGCTAGTGTCTGTAATGTTTGATCCAGTCGGACAGATGAGGATAACTCTGGTTGTCTTGGCTGAGATTTGATGCAGCTGGTGGGTGATCCCCTCCCACGGGAATATGAGGATGCCCCCCAAGGCCCATTCGAGGCCCTGCCTGTCTCCCTTCTGAGCAGGTGCTGAATGTTTCTTCAGATACTAGCACACAGCATCTGGAGCAGAGGTCCAATGCTCTGGGCCACCCAAGGAAACATCAAGACCACAGCTGCCCTGACTTCTAGCCTGCAAGGTCCCAAGTTCAGCCAGTTGGAAATCAGATTTTCAGGCTTCTGCTCTGCTCGTGTTCCTTTCATTCCCACAGGAGCAAGTGTTTCCAGCCCAGGGGCTTGCAGGCAGCACTTGCCATTCCTTGAACCGCAGCCCTTTCAGCTGCTGGGATCCGAGTTACCGTTACTTCTTGGCTGGGCTGCATTGGGCTAACTGCAAAGGGCAGATGCGGCGAGGAGGAACCACTAGCAGCTACATCTGCTGCTGGTTACAGTTACTGGCATGCAGATCCCTTTCTCTGTCACCCTGATGACCTCAGACCTCAAGTCCCTGTCAAAGACTCAGGCTTGTCCTGACTGATTTCTTCCACTTGCATTCAGGCTCTCTAGTCACTTCCACTTCAAGATCAATTTCTCTATGCATCTACTTTTATGGTGAATACAAGAATAACTTCTCTTTCTCTGTATCTGCTCTGATACTGCTTAATGCAGAAATACCTACAGGGGCTTGGAATGAATAATCATCCACTGAGGTCTCAGGCTGAATCCCTCTACCCAAGCAGAAACAAAAGTAGTTCCTCAGGCTTCTGCCACCAGAGCTGCTCCCCGCAACCACCTCCAGCCCTGGCCCCCTTCATACTCCCACCCTTCACGGCCTCCCAGGGGCTCTCATCTCCTGTGTCCATCACAAGTCAGGATGGACGTGTTTCCCTCAACTGCTGTTTGCTTTCCCCAGCCTGTGGGAATCAGAGGTTGGGATAGGAATTGATAAAAGCAAGCATTTTGCCATAAAAAGAATCTAAGAGGGCAATGGAAGGCCATCCTTGTGATTCCCCAGGCTGTCTGTCTTTGAAAAGGAAGATCTGGCCAAACCCACAGAACTTGCTGCCTCTGGAGTTTACTCTTTATTTCACTCTGTGCAGCACGTCCTTGTGTATGAATTAAAGATTAAAGGCAACTTAACCTGCATTTTGCTATATCTCTATATACAGGAGAGAAAGGGAGGGAGGGAGCTTGTATCTTTAGTGTGATCTTGGTTCCTACTCCAGACTGACGGGTGGGAGATTAAAGGTGGGAGGGTCGATGGTCTCTTCTCAACCCTGCCTCTCTTGCTAAAGTCTCTAGCAGGCCATTGAACTGGACCGTGCCTCTATTTCTCCAAGCACACGGTGAGTACGACACTACCTTCCCAGATGACTTCTCTGTCCTCTGCAACGTTAGGTGGGTCTCTTGGAAGTGGTGACATCATATCATTGGCCATATAATGAAGGACCCAAGACTGAATCAACATTCAGTAGAAAACTAGCATTTGGACTTCTCTTTTATTTTCAAGTGTAACCAAATTGAATACCACTCAGCTGAACCATAATCCCAGCTGTGTCCAGTCATGAAGTATCATAGGTGTCTTTGCAATTGCTCAGAATGAGGCTTTGGGGGTACATTAGGAGATATTTAGCAGCATCCCAGGCTTCTACCCACTGGATCCTCATTGCACCCCAAGTTGTAAAAGTTGAAACCATTTCTAAATATTCTCTGCCAGACAAAGTCACCCTCTGTTGAGGGCTGTGACTACAGAATCAGTCACCTTGGAGGGTGCGTCACTGAAACTCTGATCCAATTAATTGTTCCTCTAAGAAACAGAGACACAAATGCATGGTCTAATTCGATGCCATATTCAGGAACTGGAATGCCGCCAAAGAATATTAAACCAGTCTCAACAAAAGCTCAAGAAGATAAGGCTGCAAAAAGAAAATACATTCCCAAGCCATTCTCTGCTATTTTGCGAGCATTCTTCATACCACTAATATCCTGTTAGTGCAAATCATGGATCATTGACCTGATAAAGACCACCCTCCAGCCTGAGAGTTGCAATAACATCTGCTGGGTACTTGGAGCTGTTCAGGTACGGGCAGGAATGAGCAAGAAAGTATTTTACAGATGCATGTGGGTTAGGTGTACCTACTGGCGCTGCACATGCAGTTAATATCTATGTACCAAATGTTAAACAGAATGTGTTGCCCTCCGTGTGTACAAATGTTTGAGCCCGGAACAGCAATATTAAGCTATGTGAATCTGCCAAAATAGATGCGTCTTGAGGATGAGACTTCTTCAGTATCACATAGTAGGAAGGCAGAAGCAGATGCTAAAGGTGGCCAGTATTACCTCTGATCACCTGAGATTGTACTCAGGTCCAGCAAGGTACCAGTTGATCCTTCCAGGACTGCAAGTCTGTGATAACTCCTCTGGCTGCAGAACCCCCATGAAAGTGCTTTGTGCATGTGTAGTGCAGTGCCTGCCTTGTTTTCTAAGGATCAGAGGTGCCACATTGTCAAGAAGTTCCCTGTCCCTGACCAGGATCACTAGAAGTGTGCCAGCACTGATAGCAATGGCTCTTGATGCCTCTATGGCACTGACTCTGAAATGGAGGATGGAGTCCAGACTGATCTTTGCAGTGGGTGCACTGCGAGGCCAGCTTCCCAGTCCAGATGTTTTTGCCCTGCCATTTCCTCCTAGAGATGATGGAATGCGTGTCCCCTCATTCCTCTCCCCAGCATGTGCCCCTGCAGGCATCCCATTGCATCCCCTCAGAAAGTGCGTCCCTGGGAGGAACTGTTTGCATGGCATTCACTCTTCAACCTTCCCTGGAGCCAAGACAAGATTTACATTGTGCTGTGGGTGTTCCACAGGTCCCAGACATTTCCTCTCCTTTCAAGAAGATTCCAAATGAACATAAATCTTACTCTGGCTCTGACAGCCTCCAGTCATCTGTTTACCAAAATAAACTTTAAGCATACACTGAAAAATAATTCCTAGTGAAATATGCATCCCCATGGCATTCAAGCTTGGTATTTAATGTCTTTTTTATGGTTAATAATGCATCAAAAGCATCCCTAGTCTGAAGCTGTCATTACATCACATACATGATGTGCGGGGCCTGTTTGAATGACTAAAAAACTCAGAGTCAGTTTTTTATTTCTTTTAAAAATATATATACTAATGTGTAATTACAGTGGCCCATTTCCCTCTATCTATATTTCTTTTTAATAAATCTGCAGCTTGATGAGATCAATCCACTGAAAGTACCTGGAGAGATTCTTTGCTTTATCCAGATAAAGCGACGTGCTGTATAAACAACTCTAAAATCCCCTCATTAGAACGGGATTCTGTTTGGAGAGGACCCGGGTCTTCTTTTTCATTTTATGTTGCTTTATTTTTTAAAAAATTCACACAGGATTTTTAGCTGTGTAACGTAGTACAGTTAAGCCTCATCCTTGTAGGTGTTGAAAAACACAGTGCAGCATTTGGGTAGAAACATAGGCATTCATTTCAATTCTGGCCCCCTGAAGTTTAAAAAAAAATTAAAAAGCATCCATTTGCTTTCCGTTTGTTGGCAAAAGAAACATTACTCAGAAAGTCTTTCCTTACTTCCTGTCTGGCTTTGGTCACCGATGCTGTGAGATTTAAAATGTTCCCTTCTGAGTTCTCCTGAGGCTCCTATCAGAACTGAAGCCCAACAACGCCAGGGCCCATCATGGTCACCTGTAATGGACACATTTGTGCCTAGAAGTGATTTCTCTGCCACCCTGGGCCACTTCATATGATCTGGGGATGATGTGACTCTGTAGGAAGAGTGAGCTCGTAAGTGAAGGGAAACGGGCAGCCAGCTTACCTTGATTTGTAGCTCTGAAAACTATATGAGATAATTAGATAATGTATGGAAAGGGCTTTGTATGGGCCTCACACCTGGAAAATGCTTAGGAAATGGTGCTGGACATCATAAGTGTGAGGCTGTGGGTTCAGATGGGCCAGAACATCCTGGACTCCAAGATGTAGGCTCCTTCCGTGTAAAATGGGGACAATAATAATATGCCCTACCTTGCTCTCCTGCACCCTTGTGGTGACAATTAAAATGCACTGGTACGTGCTCAATGGACAATATCTGCTAACAATCACTGCAGTTAGCTCTGCTTCTCTTCGTGTATTGTCAAAGGGGTAGGTGGTATGATTAAATGGTCTCTTTGTGGCTCCCTCTAGTTATAATTTGCAAATAATGATTATGATCCACACTTTGAACTTTGAGTCAGTATTCATCCCAGGCCATCCTCAGAGTGCATGCCCA
Organism: Dasyprocta punctata; assembly: GCA_004363535.1. Taxonomy (NCBI): domain Eukaryota; kingdom Metazoa; phylum Chordata; class Mammalia; order Rodentia; family Dasyproctidae; genus Dasyprocta; species Dasyprocta punctata. Next base: position 21,173 of record RJWM01008370.1, on the reverse strand, counting down.
TCTTAGAAAGTGGGGAAGAATGAAAGGATGGCCCCTTCCATGCCTTACAGATCTTCCATTTGGACTGTTTGGTCCAGGAAACCCTAACAAGCCACAGGATGGAGACAGAAGTCAAATTTTCACTTGCACCTGCAGGGCCATCCTCAGCCCAAAGGCTGAGGCAGGCTTTGTCCTGCCTCCAGCTGTAGAGTGGAGGGGTGTGGGCTGAGGGCTTCTGTCCGATGGTCTTGGCTTTCCCAGCCCTTGAAGCTGGATGCTTGGCTACTCCTGACAGGCTGAGCCCTTAGAGTCCCCACGTGGGCGGGGAGCATTTCAGGGTTGGCTGGTTGGTTGGTTTTCTCTTAGTGTTCTTTCTAGGATCTGAATTTGTGGGACCCCTAAAGAGACTTCTCACAAGAGTTTTTCTTCCATCCTTGCCTGGAAAGGAACATCCTGAGATCCAACACCAGACCACCAGTGACTCAAAAACCCAGGCATCAAGACACTTTGGGCAGTCTGCTCTTTTGGTTGATTCACAATTCATCCATTCTTCACTCTTGTCTTTAACTTTAGTTTCTGGGTAATCCCCACCCCCTTTCCCAGGGACTGACAGGCCTCACAATCTGGAGACAAATGCTGCTAGTGTTTCCTTTCAGAAGCATTTTAAGAAGTTCCCATTTGGAGGTGTTTGTCCTGGCTGCCTTTGAGTTCTCCAGCTACCTCCCGCCCGCCCGGTTCAGATCCTTTTTTGGTTTCCCTATTGTTCAATTCCACGGTACTTTTTTAAGTGTCAAAGCAAATTTGTGTTTCGGTAAGAAAGCACCTTTAGCCTTTTTTTTAATTGCATGTGGCCTTCATGATTCTAATTCCCACGGAAAACATAACTGTATGCCTAAGAAAAGGCACAAACACACACACACACACACACACACACACACCCAGCAAGCAGACGCTCCTGCGCCTTCGCACACCCTGGCAGACACACAATTGCATACCGCAAAGCTGGCTAATGTTGACGCATCCAGGTTGGAAATGACAGGATATTGTGGAGGGCCAGTCACTTAATGAACCCCTGCGGGACCGACTTGGTTACTAACAATTTCTCTCCAACTCATCAGGCAGGGGAATCACAGTCCTCACTGTTTCACTCCATCACGTTCCCCACTGCCCCTTCTCCCTGCTCACCACAAACACACCAATTATAGCCACAGATATAAATTGGACTCCCTTTCTGAAAATGCTCCTTCAACCTTTTTTCTGCCCTTCCTTACTCAGCACCAATCTGCCCGCCCACCAGGTAGACAGTGTACTCACCCGTGCACACACACGTGCACATTCTTGTGTATACTCTCTGCTCACAGCCTCCACTCATTTTCTGTTCTTTGGTCCAGCCTGGTTTTAACTGTCTGTGTGATTTCATGGAATACAGGTTAAGAAATATATATATATATTACAGCCAGTCCCAAGCCCTTCCCAATTCCCACTATAACTTAAAGCATGGTGGCCATCCTATATAGTACAGGTGTTATTTGTTTTTCATTTAAGACAAAAGATGTTAATGTATGAGTTTTTTTTTTCCTAAACTAAAGCCTCAATATTTGGGTTTAATTGCAGTTTTCAATTATCACTTTTCAATAAATAAGTGGGTTTGGAGTTTCGTTTTGGGCACTGGTCTCTAAAAGACTCACTATCACTGCCTTAGGGTAACTTTCCCTGATTTATTCTCAGATTACAGGTAGTGTAATTCATATTGATATTACCTATTCTTCATCTTAGTTATCAGTTGACTACTTAGCTTACATGAAGATTTTTTACGAAGACCTGTCCCTGCTATTAAAACGTTGAGTTTACCAACTTGCAATAAGTTTATGAAGGAACAAGTCACGTAGTTGGAATTTGAGCAACAGGAAGAGAGTAAAACAATTGCTTCTGTACCAGTGCTTCTCCAGGTGTTTCTTCAAGGGCCTAACCAAGCTAAGTACAGAATCTCAGTAAGAATTTAGGAACTTTCATAGCAGTCTGATACTGTTACAACAGTCAAGCAACATTTTCTTTATTCAGCAATTCACCTTTCAGAGAGCTTTCAAAAGGATTCAGGCAAGAAGGACTGTCTGGTAACAACAGCAACAAAAATTTCCTTCCCTGCAAACAATTTGAGAAGCAAAATTCTCTTGCATCACGACAGTGTTTATAGTTCCCTTTGAATAATTAATTATTTGGATTCAGTTAAGTCTGATATGAGTAGATGAAGTGATTAAGAAAAGGCAAAAAATTTAAAACTCATATAGATAGACAGATCACAAAGAACTGAAGATAAATGAATCTTAAGTAAAGGTAAATATATGGGAAGACTTCACACTTTGGGAGGATTCTGATTTGAAGGGACTTCTGGGCAACAAACCCCTCAAGGAATGTATCTTTGGATCTTAGTATATTGCCCCCATGTGCATATTCTAGAGGTGACAGTTTCCTGATGCTAGAATCAGGTTAGCCTACTCACTTGTCTGTTAAAAGTTTGATGCAGTTTTTCGGAAGAGGATACTGTTAGTCTTTGGGCATCTACAAATCTTCATGGAGTCACCACCTTGTTCTGATAGGGTTCTCTGTGCATCGGCCTCCACAGATCCACACCTCACAGGCAGACTCAGGTTCCCTCCAGCTGGAGGAACAATTACCCAATTATCTAAGCAGAATGATAAGTGTCTATGACAAATTATAGGCTGGAGACATTTTTAAAATAATAATAACTTGAATCTTTAGTGCATTTTCTTGTTTACAAAGCACATGGACCTCTATTAATTCCTGATGGTCAGAGCTGGCTAACAAGGAAGGCAGGCAGGGCTTAGTACCTGTAGTAAGGTGAGCATCTGGCACTACCACTCATCCATTCCACTGTCTCCTCCTATCCAAACACTGAACTAGGCCTGGGGAACAGAAAGAACCTCTCCTTGCAGCTGTTTCTTCATTGTGTAACACCAAGAGAACCTGCCAGGGGACACTGGCAGATTCCAATGGTCCTCTGGGCATTCAGGGTATTTTTTAAAAAGCAACCAAATACCTGTGGGGTTTTATCAACTGGATTGTGACTAGACTCAGAGGGGAAAAAAGGAACACCGGGCATTAAAAATGACAAAGCACTTTCATTTGTGAGAGCCTGGGAAGGTGGAAAGGAACGTATTTTTCTCAGGGAAGGCAATTTCCCAAGCCCTGCCTGCCTGTGTACAGATGAACAGAACCGTGCACAGCTCCGACGGCCGCCAACGTTCCCAGGGAAAGATGGATGATGGATGTTTTCTCATTACAGGCTGGGAGGGAGCTGTATTCAAAATTCAAAAGAAGGGGGGAAAATCCCAGTTCCTGCCCTTCTTCCTTTCGAGAGGACCTTCCTGAACTGGAGACAGCCAGACCTGGTGATGGAGATGACCCAGAATTACCCCAAGGTGATGGCACTCATTTCAGTGGCAGCTAGATGGGCCAAACGTAGCCAGGCCTGGTTGCTGTAAAGGATAATGTCCCCTCTGGGGAAGAACGCAACATAATAAATGGCTTTTGCAGCAATTAAACCCAAGAGCAAAGGTGAGCCTCCAACCCTGCAATGTTATCCCTTTTTAAAGAACAATAACAAAGGATGGCCAGAAGCCACCAACTCTGAAGAATCTTCCCTCTCACGGAGGACCCTGGCAGCTGTCTGTTTTTCCCATTATTGAACTTTCCACCAAAACTTCTTACAGGTTTTGCAGATTTGATATTTAGGCGGAGCCAGGAGAGTCCTGTTCTGTCTGTGTTTGCTAAAATTCGTCCAGAATCATATTGATAGAGATACGCAAGATTGGGGCAAGGAGAAAATGAAAATGTGTCCCCGGATGCTGGGAAAGAAGGAAGTCCGACTGACCGCTTGGAGACTGAGCTACTGGTTCTTCGTTTTCCGAATATATCTCCCTGCCTGAGGAATCTGTTGACCATTCCTGCCTTTTAATTCCTATCTTATGGGGGATGTGAAGACATAAAGCAAGGAGAAAATATCCTTGCAAGTCACCATCATGCACCAACAGCTGTACACACACACACACACACACACACACACACGCATGCATGTACCCACATGCACACACAATGAATTTGAGGTATTAGAATTCAGACTTGACAGTTTGCTTAAGGGAAAGCTTCCAGTGAGAATTGGAAGGAAGGAAGGCAAGACACTACATCTTCTCTCATTAGCCGTGTGGCCTTAAGGAAATCATTTAAACTCTCTGGGTCTTGATTTCTTCACTTGAAAATTCAAAGTTTTGAGTCTGATGACGTTAGTGATTACTTAACAGACTTCATGTTTTCTGATTCCCAGTGCATCTCGAAAGGAAAGCCTCAGTCTGAAAGGCTGTTGTGGGTTTTGCGTGTGTGTAGGGACCCTGGGTGTGCACATACAACCTCAGCTGTGCACAGACAATAATACATCCACTCTGTATTTTTCCCTATCCTCAAGCCCAGTGAGTCCACGGATACACCTACTGTCTCCCCCCATACTCCCTACACTTTTGATGGCCCTGTTATGTCCAGACAGCTGCATGTTCTGAAAATCATAATTAGGGAGATGCTGGTGTGACACATCGCCCGAGCCTCCAGTGCAGAGGCAAACCAGCACTCGATTCCTGGTGGAGACGTCAAGGTAACCACGGCGCACTGGAGCGTGCAGGGAGCCAGGCTGCATGCCCCAGTGACCCGTAGCTTGTCAATACTCCTGAATAAACTAATCAACCCATTTGCACCTTAGCGAAATAGCAACTTGGAGTCAATGAAATAGGTGTGGTGGAGACAAGGCCAACACTGAATAGAGAAATGGTTATGAAGAACAACTGTGCTGCCTTTGCAAAGGGCAGGGAGGAGTTCTGTGTGCAGGATCATGCGGCATGGAGCATGGCTGGAGAAATGCCCAGGCAGCCGGGGACCTGGGGTTCCCTTGACCTTCCTGCCCTGGGCCAGATACCCATCGCATTGTTTCCACCCATGGCCCAGAGGAAAGATATTCAACTCCTCAGATCTTTTGTGACTACCGTTAGGAGAAACAATATTTTCCTACGTTTTGAAGAATTAATTCCTCCAAAACCTGGCTACTCAGGTTTCCAGCCTTCTACTTGATGCTTTCCCGGGGCTCCTTCAGTGCAAGTGCCACTTGCCACTTGCCCCTGCTGATGGCAACGGAGCTACCCCAGAATGAGGTCAGCATGTCAGAGGCATTCCCAGTGGTGAGACTGTGCCACTGTGCACTATAAATGATGCGAGTCCTTTTCTGGAGGGACAAGACCCTGTGCATGTGCACAGGTAACCCTGGGCATCCCACACTACTCCTCTGCCAAAGCTGAAACTCACAAATGGTGTGCTGAAATAGATGCTTCCACATATTTTTAAAAGTCCTGACTTGAAGAATTTCTGTGGTAGAGATGCCCCCACCATGACACCCACAACAGAGTCCCATCGAATAATCAGCATACGAGACTCCTGAAAACCTAACAACAGCCTCTTCTCCTATGCCCATCCGTGCCAGCACCAGCACCCTACTGACAGGGGCTGCTTGGTACCAGTTGGCAGCACCAACTATAGTACATCTTGCTCCTTCCCCTGGAAATGCTGGTGGGCATTTGTCCCAAAGGCTACAAAAGAAATGCTCGGAGGTTTGCTGGGCTATCCCTGCTTTTGCAACAGCCCTTTCACTTCTCTCTGCATTCCTTTTCCCTGATTGCCTTTGGTATTTATTGTCTGTCTAGAATAAAAACTCCATACATGCGTGGAGCTTCATGGATTAGGTATCCACGTAAGTAGCAAAGATTATGATCAGGAGACCCAACAATAGGACAGCCAAAAGAATAAAGTGGCCAGATTCTTGCTCACAGAAAAGCTGATCTGGGTCCATTCGGCATACTGCTTCATTGCCACTGAGGGCACTGTTAGCCCCTGCAGCATCAATTTTAAGGTCTAGGCAGAAGTGGCTCCTGCCTTTCCCTCTCACCTGGGACAGTGAGATCCCATTCCATGTGGCCACACCTGACTACTAGTGAGCCTATCCGTGTACTCAGGAGGATGCCCTAGCACTTGTATGTGTTGAATGAATGAATGAATGAATGAATATATTAAGTGATTCTTAGAGTTTAACAAGTAAACATTTCAGTTTCCCCTTTGAAAACCATCAAAACTGCAAAATGAGGTTAGGAAGATAAAACACAACCTCCCACTTCTCTTTGATCTTCCCTGGCACCCTTGCACCATGGAAAACATTCATAAAGGAACCGATCTTCACTTATCCTGTGCTCGACCTAATCCCCATGCACTCCTCACCATACATTTTGTACCCATCCTACAAACTACAAAGAAATTGGGAAAGATGCCCACTGGGAGGCTAATGGGGAGTCTTGTTTCTTTCAGCTTGCTGGCTCCCTGTGCTCCACGGAGGCCCCTCAGCCACTTTCCCTTGCCTTCAGCAGAGTGGCGGCATTCCTCGAAGGTCCTGTCCTATTTATTCCAGGTAGGGTGATGATTATGAAATAAGGAAGAAAAAAAAAAAGAATTTTTCAGTAAGCATTGTTTTCGTCTAAACCTTGTTAAAGGTGTAAGTCTTCCAAAGGTGTACATATGAGCATATTTAACAAAGTCCTTTGGGACTACTGGCATGTAGGGGAACAAATCAGTTGATGTCTCATATTTCTGCGCTTAAAGTGAATAACTAGGGCTTATATTAGTGGGGCTTTTGTGCAGTCTGTAGGGAGTTATACACATCAAGGCCTCTATTCTGAGTGTCTGTACTGAAGTCCAAGTCTATGGGCCTTTTTAAAAATATTAATCATACATTTGCTTATGAAAAACTTTTTAAAAACCCAACTGGTATCCTTTATGTAGCAGTCGAAGGGCTTCAACAATTTCAGAAAAATAATCCATTGGGTAATAGCCATAAATACTATGAACAGCCTACTATGTGCTGGTCGCTGTTGTAGGTGCTATGGGTGCTGCATGGGCCATTAATTCAGAATTTCATAAAGAAAAACTAGCACAGCAGGACTTTCCCATCTTGACCCTGTCAAGGCTAAATGAGTCCTTTTAGTGGAGCTGCCCTGTGTAATGCAGGGTGTTTAGCACCATCCCTGGCTTCTGCCTATTAATGCCAGCAGCAGGCCCATCTCCAGTTGTGACAATTAAAAATGCTTCCAGACATTGCCCAATGTCCTTGGTAGGAAAAAGTCACTTCTCATTGAGCGCCACTAAGTGTGGTGTTTAGGATCAGACCCAAATTTAATTCTTGGTTTCCCCCAATTATTAAATTTAAAATGCAAAGCAAATTTCTTTTCTTTTCTGGGCCTTAGTTTACTTGTCTGTCAAATGAGAGAATAATCAGATGCCATATGATAAATGAATATGAGAAGTTTGAGTCAGTAGTTGGCTCATAGAAGTATTCTTGAAATTTAGGTGAATGATACAAAGTTTGGCTCTGGAACCACATAAAGGGCTCTATTAATTTTAAAAAATCTATGTTATGCTAACTTTTATAATTTCAACAGGCAGTACTTGCTTTGCCAGCACCTATACAATTTTAACAGGGTTTTCTGTGTCATTATATGCATGTCTATGTCCTGTGTCTATTTATTGTTTTAAAATATTAAATAGGACATCCGTCTTGTTTGGTGCCATGGAGTTAGAAAACTACTACAGAATTCTTGTCCTTAATGAGCAATTTGGTATCTCCTAGCACTTTCCTTTGCCGCAGCTCTTTGACCCAAAAGGTGTCATGGTGGCTCCAGGAGCATGCATTTCTCTGAAGGTGTCACCATGTTCTCTTTCTGGAGATCAAATCTCAACTTCCCAGAGCTCACTTGGTGTGATGGAAGCTGGGAAAGAGCACACTGTAGCTATCAGAAGGAGATTCACAGGACAATGAGTGCATACAGACTTCCGGAAGAAACTGAGCTTATCTCTAGTGACTTTTAAAGATGTGAATAGCCCCCGAATACTTTAGGTCTGTGTTCATCTCTGCTTCACATTGGAGATCATAAGTTTGATCTCAGAGGAACTGGCTTGTGCATGGCTGACTAGATGGGGAGGTCTGCGTGCAAAGGGTGTAGAAAGGAAAGGCGGGTTGGGGGCAGAGCTTCAGTGTCAGGATGGTGAAATACCATCAGTGAGTGACATGTGGATTTCATCAAGGAAATGTTAAGCTTAAATTGGAAGGCAGGGAGGAGAAATCATGCAGAAAAAAAGAAAAGAAAAGTTTGAAAAATATATATGGTAGAAGATCATGAAGAGACATTAAAAGAATAATAGACATTGATGCTTTCAACAAAAAATATAGGAGTAATCCTCAGAAATAGCCATTGCACGCCTATTTTCTGTAGCACAGTGCACTTTTTACAGCCAGTCAACAAAGTGAACTTGAAAGTTTAATGTAGTTTTATAAAGGTTCTGTGTAGTTCCAAAACTGAATGGTAAGGTGTGGGATCCTTGAGCCAGTGGGTCGAAGTGTGTTGGAGAATGTCTCCATCTGGATAAATACAGAAACAAAAGTGACATCCTTAATGAAATACATTTGCAGACTACCCGGATGGACAGAGCTATTGACTCATGCCTTGTTGCCCAAGGTCACAAAGTTCACATATGTAAAATGTACTAGTCCTGGGGTTTGCCACCTCTCCTCACATTGACTGTGTGACCTTTTCTGTTAAAGGCACGCTTCTGAAAACATCTGGACCTGACTTTTCCAACATTTCCTTTATTAGAAGTTTGAGAAAGCCAAAAGGGAAACCAATTCTGGACTTAATTTTAATAAAACTGGAGGAACTTGTGCTCAAATCAAGTGATGAGATAAATTTTGATGTGAATTTTAATTTTTAAATTTAATTTCACTTGTATCAAAGTTATCTACCCACATAGTCTTTTAGATCTGAGTAGTCCAATCCGCCATATTAAAAAAAATACACAATCTCTCCCTGAAGTCCCCTAACCTATTTGTTCCCTAGAAATAAACTCCTCCAATTATTTTAAATGATTCTTTAGACCTTTATGTCTATAATATCATGTGTTTATTGCTATTTCTTGATTTTCACTTTTAGGCACTACCTATCAACTTCAGATTTTAGAAAAATCGGCCTGCTTCTCTTTGAGATCTTCCTCCAAAAACCTACTTGAAATTTCTATTCCATCACTATCATGGTTTTCTTCATCCCAGTGGTTAGCCTAGCTGAGTCATGTAATGTGTTGTGATTTTTTTTTTTTTTTGCCTTTCCTGTACAGCTCTGTTTCCAATAGTTCTGGTTTTGCTTCTCAGTTTTCTATTTAGTAATCATAGAAATGTCCAGAAACTGTCCCTCGGTTGTATATATCACCTCTTAATACAGTCACATCTGTTGCCTGTTTAATCAGTTTCACATACTCATGAAAGTCCCCTGGAGGCTTCTGACTCTTCCCCATTGGCACTGGTTCATCTCTCTGTCTAGAGCCCAGCTGTTGCCTTGGATGTCCCCTCACATTGTCCTGGGGGTTCTTTCCTTCTCTCGGTTGTGCTGGAATTTTAGTTTCCTACATCCCATTTCATTTTGTTCTGACCCAGTAGTGGGTACTACTACTAGTTCATTTCACGGATGAGCCAAACCAAGGCATGAGGTGTTTAAGTCAAAGTCGTATAGTTTGGGCACAAATGGTACAGCGAGGCCCCAACTCCAGAATTCATTTGTGGTTACCACCTACCCTAGGCCCTTAATTACTCACTGACTGGTCACTGCATAACTTTAGCAGTCCTGGCTAAGAGGACAGCTGGTGACAGACACTGGGGGCCCCGCTGGCTGGGTAGGGACCTTGAATGGACTGTGCTCCATGTCGGGTTCCACCAAGGGCAATTTTCTGTCCTAAAGTACTTCTACAGGCCCTGACTCACTGTCCCTCAAGGCAGCTTTTTATTTCTCAGATTAGCTGTTTAAAAAAAAAAATACTTATACACACACACATATAGCTTCTGGGCACATGACGCTATTCTTGGGCCTTCGATGTCAGAAATAATGATCATGTTAAATTGAAGCTCATTACCATGAAATGAGACCTCACTGAGCCCTCTTGAGGGGGGAGTAATTTTTTTTTAAACCTCTTCCTTAGTAGATCCAATATGGTGTGCTGGGGGGAGCAGGGGGTGTCTGAAGAAGCAAGATTTTATGTAACAAGAAAGATCGCCTTTCATCAATGTAAGAAAAAGGGTCCATCTTCCATTATTCTCACCAAATGTTGGCTGTTCCTTTGTTGTGGTCTCACGGAAATTTCCTGAGCCCCTTAAGCCACTAATACCAGTTGTATCCCCAGCAGCCATAACACATACTTAAGGCATTATTTTCAGCACAGCTTTCCCCATAATGAACCTGACAATCCCATTTTATGATTTGTTGAGTGGTAAATTCAAATATACCATTCTGCCGAACAAGCTTTCTGGTGGAATCCCTGCTCAGCCTCCCACAACCAACTCAGAGGCCTGGTGCGATCATCCACAGGGACATCTGTGGGCCTGATTGGGCACCGGTGCTGACCAGTGCCTGGTGCTTTGGAAAAAGTACTCAGCCCCAGCTTTCTGCCTCCCAGAAGCCCCCACACAGCCTTTCTCTGGTGAACAATCAGAATGCTGGTGGCTAGGAGTAAAAGCCCCCTTGAGGAGGCATTCAGTATCTGAATTTGTGGGGACCCAATGTGCTCAGAATACTCTGGCCACCAGAAGCAAGGGACCAAGAAATAGAGCAAGGGGCTGAGGATTTTTTAATCCAGAGAAGCAAGACCAAAGGTGAGGCATGTTGATTCCCTCCAAAACCTTGGTGCTGAGTTATCAAGGAGATTGTCATCTTTTCCTGACAGTCCCGAAAAGTCAAGAGTGGGACTCAACAGAGGGAAATTGTAAGAAATCAGATTTCAAATCCAGATAAAAAAATAAATTTCCAGCAGAGCTACACAGCCTTCTCTATGAGCAATTATGAGTTGTCAAGACAGAGATGAGACATCCACAGATATTCCAGAGGAGGACCATAATCTAAGTGACATCTAAAATATATCTTCTGATTATGCATTTCTGTGAATTTAAGAGAGTTTTACAAATCACTTCTTCAAAGAGAGAAATTTCTTTTGGCAATTAAAACAAACACTTTCCTAGATACAAGATACTACTACTTTAAAGTAGGAATCAGCAAACTTTTTCTTATAGGGCCAGAGAAAAAAGACTTTAGACTTTATAGACCATATGATCCCTATCATAATTACTGTCATATAATCTGTATGGCCATAGGCAGTACACACAGGAATGGGCCCATCTGTGTCCAATAAAACTTTATTTATAAAGTGGGCCGCAGGCTCTTTTTGACTCAGGAGCCATAATTTGCTAATGCCTGCTGTATAAGATCCTGGGGTAGGGGAGACTGGAGAATAGATTGTATGTCACTGTCCTGCATATGCTTACAGTGTCACATTCATGTACAGCATACATATGTGCAAAATTTTTGTGTGCAGAGATGTGTATTTGTGCGAGTGTGGTTTGAGAGTGGTGAGGAGAGAAAGAGACCAAACACACGCACATAGAGAGAGAGGAAAACACCTGTAAGATGTGGTGGTCGTGGTCTGCACAGACCATTTCTGTCACAGTAATGTAAAGCCTCCAGCCCCAGAGCTACCCTGGGGGAATTGTACACAGTGTCTGAAATTCCTGCTGCTTTGACTCTTTTGCTTTGGGCATCTGCCTTGTGAAGGAACGGTCCTAACTACATGGAACTATGTCCTGAAGGAGGGAATACACACCTACCCAGCTTACTGTAGCAGATTGGTTGTCACAGAGGCTTTTAAACAGGGTGCTTTATGCAACCAGGAACAGCAAGGAAGTCCTAAACTCTGGAAGAAGGGAGCCAGGGAGCCAACAGAGAGGAAGGAAGTAGGGAAGGGCAGAGATCTACTTTGCTTGCCTGACTGGTTTGCTTAACAATAACCCTGCACGTGCCTTCAAATCCTGCCCACTTATCTCTGGAAGTCATGGGGTCACTTTAAACAGGATATTTCAAAGTAGCTGCTGAGTATTTGCTAGAGTATTTTGAGTTCCTTGATTTGGCATGGCTATATAAACTGGCTAACATATGACACATTTTTTGCTTTAGGGAGTAAACATACTTTCCCGGAGTCCTGTTTTTTCCAGTCATTAATCTGTGCTCTTGCCCGGCCATTTTCCTTATCAGCGGTCCCTTCCTCCTGAATGTTTCCCATTTCTTTATCCTGACTTTAAAAAACCTCCTACCAGCCCACTGCAGTCCTGAACAGATACCTCTCCTTGAGCATCCAAGATGCCCTACCGCTGCCATTTGCTGCTGCTTCCTCTTCCCTTGGCAGCCATTTTGTCACAACCAAAGAAAAGAAAGAACAGCCTCCCCATTCCTTCTCAAGTGTACTGTATAACACTGATCTCCTCCAATCGTCTCTAAATAGAGGTTTCTTCTCCCCCTCCTACCAGTTCAGCATCCGAGCGTGCAATGAGCATGCCCTGCATTTGAAATCTGACATCTCCTTCTCTTACTCATTCACCCCGTCTTCAGCTTGGCAGAGCGCTTAAAAATTAGTATCCCTTTAACTTGGGGAGTGATTCTTCTGCTGGGAGATGACCTTTTACACAGAAGATAGGGCTGTCATAAGTGATCTCTGATATATGAAAGTTTCCTGTGTGTTCCAACAAGAAACACTACCATACCAAAGAGCTGTGGGTGTTTGCTGCGTGTTTCTGTGTATCTTGTATGTAAAGATCTATTTTATTATTATATACAGACCTGAATAAATTATTATCAGTTCTTGAGAAGACTGCCAGCCCTCATGGGGCACATCTGTTCAATTCCCTTTTTCTAATTGAACAGAAAAAAATTGTCATGTTCAGACTCTTGTGGGAAAAGCTAGGAGAGAAAAATCATTGAAAAGACTGAAATTTTCCATGAGTTTCATAGAAATTAATTATAGAGCCTCAAACTTATGAAAATAACCTTTAATCATTCTTCCCACAGACTTGAGGAGTGAACATAGTGAATAACTTTTACTTTTCCAGCATAACATGCTACCCCTTGTTTCTTATCAGAAGTCTTGTCTGATTTGCCCCCAGGCAGAACATTATTTGTTATTTTTGAATATTAATTTGTATTATTATGGAGTCATGGGATTCATAAAACAGAATGAAATGTGGAATTTCCAAACTGGGAAACAGTAAGGTTTTGCTCGCATGGCACAAATCCACTGGATACCACACCCGATATTAATGATTCTTAACTTTAAGACCTTTGTTATTGGCTCAGATAATGTACACACATGAATCAGTAGCATAACAAGGAAGTACAACTTGCATAATAGCGTATACTATGCTGTTGGATGGAATGGACATACCAAGGATGTGCTTACCACCACCAGTTGCCTCTATTTTCAGTTAAGCAAGAATACAATAAACTCCTCTTGGAATGAAAGATCTACTTTTTTTTCTTTGGGCCCTTTCATTCAGACGCTGTTGCCAGTCAACAAACTCTGAGGGTATTCCTAGCTTAGAGGAGGGAGACCACTTAGCGACTTCCTCACTAGACGATTCTGCCTTTGAGACAACAAAACGAAAGCCTGTGTGACAGGAGGCATAGGAGCACCCCACCTTAAACTACTCTGAGTCAGAATTCAGGGATGACAGTGGCCTTTGAGAACTGGATTCTTAACACCTGAGTGTCACCTAGTGACCACATCAAATCTCTGAAATCCCTTTTGTGGCTTCCACACACATGGCCTGTATTTCTTAAATTCTATGTCATGCCTAAAGTTTGTGAAGGGCCCTTGGGCACATTATGAAATCTGACATTTCATTATGAAGTAGCCACCTACGAGACTTAAACCTTGAAACAAGTCTGTTGCTGTAACCAAAACTCTGACAAGTAGAGTTGCTAATGTTGGATTAAGGAAGGGACTGATCCCTATGATAATACAAATACCTCTGAGAGGCAAAACAATAATATTTAATAATTAATAAATTAAATTAAACTAATATTTGATATTTTTTATTATTATTTTTATTATTTAGTAAGAGTCTTACCAACAACAGTGGCATCTTGGTTCATGACCTTGATTCATTCCACAATTCTGGTCACCAACCAAGTTGGATGAGAAATGAATCAAATTCAACAGTTAGGTTCAATGTTGACTTTATGGGGATATTTGATTCCATTCTCGTCCAGTTCAGTTTCTGACGAGAATCATGGAGAGAATTGAGTTCATGAACTGAGGCAACACTATACATTATTTCACCTCCCTGTAATAACTCAGTGAAGTAAATATCTGTATAATAAGCAAATCAGGATTCAGAGAGTTTACTTTTTTTTCTTTTTTTTTTTTTTTTTTGGTTCCAGGGATCAAACTCACAACCTTGCACTTGCCAGGCAGGCACTTATGCCATTGAGCTAAATCCCTGGCCTGAGAGTTTACTTCTTATCCATAGTCACATACCTAGTAAATAGTGGCCTTGGGATTCAAATCCACATCTATCTGATATGAAAGCTGGTGAACCTATTTCTTGTGGATTGTCTGATATGACCCTTTCTAATCTGTTTGCAAGATGAAAGTTGTTTTGGTAAGAGTAAGAAAGGGTGAGGGAGGGAGGGAACAATGAGAAGAAAAAGGAAGGGGAGGGTGGAGGGGAGGGGAGGAGAAGGGAGAGGTAGGGAAGAAAGAGGAGAGGAGAGAGATGAGTAAATAAATATTAGTTAACTTAGAGTTGAGAAGATACAAGAAATGATACCCAAAAAAATTACATGGTGTAGTTTTGCCTGAGATGAGTTGCCTTTTGCTAGGTCCTTAAGCAATTCTTTGCTCAGCTGACTTGAAGACTTGAGTTGATTCCTGAGTCCTTTCCCTAGGACTTTTCTTCTCAAAACTGATAAATGTTGTCACACAAACTGGTTGGGGTTGTAGAGTTTAGTGTTACCAGGATCAATTGCAATAGCAGCTTTGGTGATGGCCAGGACTGCAGGTGCCCCACCCCACCATGGGCAGCTGCCTTCAGCAAAGGAGTCAAATATGCTCAAACATGCAGCAGTCTGAGGAAAAGGCTCCATACACAGGACATCACATGGATGAGCTGCTTAGCTACAGTAATAAGGAAAGTCACATGGTAACTTTTCCATCAGGATGATTTGTTTTTCTGTCACAAACAGAAACTGTATATCTCAAATGGAAGAAGAAAAGGGGATGCCTCAATTCCTATAACACAAACCTACATGGGTAGGTATCAGGATCAAGACGATAGTATCTGAGTAGAGGAATTGTGTAAGATCACCCAGGTTTTTTCCCTCTCCTGCTCACTTAAAGCTGTCTTCTTCATGCTAGTTCCTGCCCATTTAAGGTCTCCTTAGGGTTGTGAGATACTTAGAATCGCTTAGATCTAGTTCTTTAACTTCAGATGCCTCAGGCAAGAAAGAATACTTTCCTTAGAAATCCCTGAAAAAGTTCCCTGGAAAGCTACTAGGTCATGTGCCCATCTCTGAACCAATCATGATGGCCCACAAAGGATGCAACATTCTGATTGGCTTGAACCTGAATCGAGTGCAGTATTCATTGGTTCAGCCTCACCCAAAACACAGGAAGGAAATGGAAAGAAATGCTGTATCTCCAAATGGCTGCCGTCAGGAGAGGGGTGAATGGATGCCAGAGGTCAAAGGGCAATAGATAATTCACTGTGGTGTCTGTCTTGTTTTTTGGCTGCCTGCAAACTGAGCAGGAGTGTTTTGTCCTTTCTTTGATGAATGCTGCTGGACTTGTTATTAATAAGTGAAGCCCACGAGGCAGGGAAGGAGGCTCTGGGCCTTCACTGATTATGGCTGATTTAAATTATGTGACGCTGAAGGGCCACATGCATACCTTGCACATGGTTGATTTGTGCTTCATCCATTGTGTTTGCATCTTTTGGGGGAAAGTGCTTAGTAGCTGACTTGCATCAATGTCACTGGAAGCTTCTTAGCAACTCAGAAGTTGATTTTAGCCTAGAATTGCTAACTTTGGAGAATTTCTTAGAACCAGAATTGGCAAATTATCTGGTAAAGGGCCAGATAGTGAATAGTTCAGGCTTCTCCTGCAGGTTATATGTCTCAATTAGGACTGCTCAAATTTGCAAATTGGAAACAGCCTATAGCCCATATCTAAACAGATGGGTGTCACTGTGCTCCAGTAAATCTCTATTTACATAAACAAGCCACATGCTCGATTTGGTACTTGGGCTGCCATTAGCCAATTCCTGGCCTACAAGATCTACCATACAGCTGTGGCTGAATTCACCTGGTTGTCATCTCTGCTTTGGGTTTACTTTTCCACGAGGATTATTAGAATGTGACTCCAAAATAATCTTCATTTATTACTTTCAAGCTTATGTGTGGAGCATGCACCTTTTGGGAGGCAGTTAGACAATGCAAACGTGGTTGAAGGGATTCAGAGTTTCGAGTGCCTGCAGTGTGCCCTGGATGCAGAGGTATGTGTTTGTGGACAGTGCGAGACACTGCTGTTTTGTTAAGACCTCCAAAAAGTGAGGCTCATTGTGCCCATCTCCCCGGGAAACCAGATCCAGGCTCAGTCGTGGAGAATAGAACATTCCCGACTTGCCCAGATGCCACTGCGAGGGACAGATTTGTGAGAGTACAAACACTGCCAGCCCCCACCTGCCAGTCTCTTCCCTCTTCCCATACACTTCCCTTTGCCTCCGCCGCTGGGGATTTCAGGCGACAGAGAGGCCTCCACAAAGATAAGCCGCACAGAGCTGTGTTGCTAGATGCCAGTCCCTCTGCGGTGGCGTTATTCTCTTCCTTTTGCAGCAAATGTCAGCTCCGCTGCCTCTCCCCAGCAGCTCATGTCTACGTGCGTTCTTTCATTTTTCTCTAGAGATCCCCCCTGTCCAGGATCTTTTTTATTTTACACTTGAAAAAGCAAGAGACTGCACAGAGCCACAGAGCCTGCCTTATGGGCTCCAGGCTCCAGGCCCCACACGGCTGCACAACTTTTTGCCTGGAGCTTCCCAAACCTTGTGCGGGGTGTCGAGGGATGCTCCTTGCGGCTGTCACTGCAGCTGCTGTCCTTGCTACATTCTGGGTAGACAGAGTTTTGAAACCCTGTTGAAGAGAAGCAAGTTGTTACTTCACTCTGGTCACTCTGTGCTTGAAAACCCTAGGCTTTCCAGGGAGAAAACTGACTTGCAGCCAAGTCTTGAGGTTCCAGACCTCAACACTGGAGAGGGGTCATTCAGTGTAGTCCCTCTTCTCCCCTCCTACAGTGGGCTGCAGAGGTGTCCTCTGTCCTCTCCTGTGGTCTGCAAGAGGGCTGCTAGTGCACGCTGGCCAGAGCAAGCTCTTGGGTAGACGCAACCAGAGACGCACATTTGTTTATAACAAAAACTCGAGAAGAGTTGTGCCATATTGTGAACCTCAAGGGAAGAATCTTAGTCAAAGGAAGGATCAAGAAGTCAGCTCAAGAGCCCTTGGGCTAGATACCATAGGGGGCATGGCATAGACATGTTCATCAAAATTCAGCTGGTGGTTATTGAACATTTATTAAACCTTCCTGGGGAGTTTACAGAAATCCCAGCTAGCCTCCCTGGTTCCACACTTGCCCACTGCCCACCAAATCCATGCTTCACACTGCAGCCTAAGTCTCTCTAAAACATAAACCATATCACCCTCTGGCTGAAAACTGCTCACTGCATATAAGCAGAAATCTATGGTCTACCGTGTGTCATTTTCAATGAGCTTGTCTTCTTACCAATTTGAGCCTTTTATAGATCAGAACTATCAGTTATCTATGAGGCCAACATCTTCTCTTAAAAACTATTGCTTATTTTTATGCTTTATGATTTTTTCATATAAAAATTTTGCATTTTTATGTAATCAAATAGGTCCAATTTTCTTTTTTTACTTCTGGCTTTTCAGACTTGTTTGATGCCCTTCTGGATACGATTGTACCTTAGTCCACCTGGATTTTTCTTCTAAGAGGTCAATTTGGTTTACATTTAACAGTTATGTCTTTATCCCATCTGGAATTTATTTTTGTATTTGATCAGAGATGGAGAAAGGGGGCCAATTCTATTTTTCTCTAGGCTAAGGATTTGCAAACCATGCCCCATGGGCCAGTCTGTGTTTGTAAATAAATTTTTTTGAAACACGGCTATATGAGTGCATTTACACATCGTCTGTGGCTACTCTCATACTACATGGCTGAGCAGTGTGGTAGTAGCAGAAAAAAATAAGTTCCCAAAACCTAAAATATTGTCTCTGTGACTCTTTACAGAGTAAGTTTGTGATTCTTGCTCTAGGTGGCTAATCATTTGTGCGAGTACAATTTGTTAAATAACCCACCCTCTGGAAAGAAATTCTTTGTCATATATGAAATTTTAATATGTCCTCTGATCTTTTGCTGAATTTTTCCATTCTGTTCAACTGGTCTCTTTGTCTATCTTTCTGCTAATACCACTTACATTTGATTCCTATGACATTGTATTTGGCAAATCATATCCTCCATTATAATTCTTATTTTTCATGCTTTTATTCTTTTTCTTTCTTTTTTTCTTCTTTTTTCTTTTTGGGGGGAAGGTATTTTGTTTTGTTTTGACTGTCGCCATTTCATTACCCTACTATTGGAATTTAAGGTATTTTTATGTATTTCTAAAGAAAGGCTATTGGAGTCATAGCTAGAATTTCATTAAATTTATATATGCATTTTGAAAAGAATAGATATTTTTGCAGTACCAGCTATTCCCACCTGAGAAAATTCCTTCTTTTTTGTTTAGTTCTTGTTTGAGGGTCTTTCCAAAAGGTTTTACTGTTTTACGCACATAGGTCTGCATTAGTCAGGGTCTAGTCAGAGACAAAAACCACCCCACTAATTTATACAGGGAAAATTTTTATCAGACTTACTAATGAGTAAAAGATAGTTTACTAATCTAACATTTAGAAGGAATATTGGTAGAGGAAATGGAGGAAGCAGCGACTATCTCTAGGGCTGAAAGAGAATGCTGTTGTCTTAGTCACTTTCCTTGTCATCAAGACACAATTACCACAACCCTAGTTTAAAGAAAGAGAGGTTTATTTTGACTCACAGTGCTAGTAGGTTGAGTCCATGGTCAGTGAACTCCATGGCAGAGACCGCTTGTTGGGAAGGCCCCACAATGGGGAAAATCTGCTTACATCATGACAGCCAGGGCCAAGAGAGAGAAAGGGGAAGTGAGGGAGGGAAATAGGGGACACCCAAGATATTTTAGGGTACACTCCAGTTCTAAAACATAACAACCATATACAGGATGTACTGAAGAGCTTGAAAGGGGAGATCTGAATGCAAGGTTGAAATTCAGACCTCACTGAAGACAGGAGAGCTACCACAGCTGTATATAGCCTGGGTTCAATCCCTTTCTATATTAAATTTGTCCCTTACTATATTTATAGTTTTCCCCCCTAAGCTGTGTTATCATTTTTCCTCTTCTCATTTCTGGGTACTTATTGCTAGGTGAAAGTGAAGCTATTGATTCTTGTATATTTATCTACACAGCACTATCTTTACTAAACAGTCTCATTTGTTTGGTGTTTCGATAAAGACTTTTAGGTTTTCTAGTAGTCAGACATATCAGCACAGAGATAATTTTATCTCTTTTTCTCAATATTGACACCAATAATTTCATTTCCTTGCCTTAGTGCTTTCACTAGTTCCTCAGATAGTATTAACTTTAGCAATTTGTCTATTCTAAAATTTTTAAAAATAATATGTTTCCTGTGTCATTATTTCTTTTGTTTCCTAGATACATCTAATTCTCACAGATGCATATGGATAACTCCAAACTTTATTTTACTTTAATTAAAAACTACTTGTATTTCAATAACTTCTTTCTTTATGTATTTAGCTATTATGTTGTATGGTACATTCAGGCATATGAATATTATACCTCCTTTATAAAATGTGCTTTATAATATAATATAATGTCACTTCATTACATTTCATACCTTCAGCCTTAAATCTTGACCTTTTCTGATATCCATATTGTCCCTTTTTTTTTTTCTTTCTTTTTTTCCCTGGTTAATCCGTATATTTATTCCCCTTCTCCTATCTGAGCTTCACATTATAGAACCAGTTCAGGTAGCTGTCACTCTTGGGTTTTTCCAGAAATGTCCACAGGTACTGTGTTTTTAGATTCCAAACCTTCAGCTCTTGCTTCCAGTGGGTCTCCTTAGTCCTGAGTGCTGCCTGAGTCTGAAGCAAGCACATGCCCTCCGATCCTTCCCTGTTAATTCACCCCACAACAACACTGCAATTAGTGCCCTACAGAGTAGGATAAATGCCCTCTTAACCTCAGCCCCTTTTATGACCCCAGCCTTTAGGCCTCACTGCCCCCAAAATGCTTGACTTTATTTTTGCTCCTGTTGAATCAAGCAAACTCTGGTAGCATGCATATAGAAATGGCCAACAGGATACCCTTCCTTTCTACTCACACTAATAGTAACTTTCATATATTGAGTGGTGGCTCTGTGGAGGCACTTTGCATATTCTCTACCCATTGTCCTACTTAATTCTCTCAGTAATCCTGGGGAATATGTTACTGTCCGATGACGGGATGGACATGGTTACCTATGAGCTATAGCCTGTAAACAGCAGGGGTGGAACTTAGCCTTTATTCAGTTTTACTCTGCACACTGCTGCTCCCTTGTCCAGAGGCCACCAGCCTACAATATAGCCCCAGTCTGTGCTAAGATTGGGACTGTGAGCTTATACGGACATCAAGACAAAGCTTTCTGAATTGATCCAGTCATGGCTATTTCATCCACTTCAGCCAACCACCGTAACCTCTGCTCATACTTACTATTTTTATTTCTCCACAACTAAGAAATAAGGTTTTACCAAAAACCATCTGAAAAAGTCAGTAAATATCATTATCATCATAAAATCACAATCAGATGATGCAAGTAGAGTATAAAGAGCTCATCTCTCCCAGTTTAGCAATGACAGATTGTCTTTCACAGATTCACAGAAATGATGCATCCATACGCTGTATTCTTGGGGGATGGCATGAGACACCGGCATCAAGATGTGTTATCTTCCTCCCTGAAGGTTTTACAGTTATGTTAGAAAATGCACCCCCAAACAACAACAACTATATATATATATATATATATATATAT
>RJWM01008369.1:0-72905 GCA_004363535.1 Dasyprocta punctata | reverse complement strand
AACAAACAAACAAAAAAGACAACATATAACTTTTAAATGAGACACTATGCTTATTTTATTTTTTAATGGGAAATAGATGACTTAGTTTTTTCCAGTAAATTAGAGAAACTAATATTTTTTTGTTAAGTGAAATTTGTAACAAAAAGAAGGTGAGCAGCAGCTAAATAATAGCTATGTGAATTAATACATACACATATGCAAACACATACACATACACATACACAAACATAGTCACACACACAAACACGATACATACACAAATCTAGACACATACACACACATACATATACACATACACATAAACAAACATATACACATTGTCTTAGTTACTTGTTGCGTGTTGCCGAGACAAAATACCTAATGCCCAAAATTAGGGAAGGAAAGGTTTATTCTTACAGTTTCTCAGGAGTTTCAGTCCATACTTAGCTGGCTCCAAGGAAGCATGGCATGACAGGGCTGCCTTTCATGGCGGCTACAAGCCACAAGTGCTCTGGCAAGAGAGAGCAGAAGCAAGGAAGTGGAAGATCCGCCTCCTTTACACTATACATCGGCTCCACCCCTGGGTGGGTGCAGCACTCACATTGCCAATCCCCGAACCAGACAACAAATCAATAACAAGTGGCAGACTCAGCCCCATCAAAAGTATTTGAGGACTTGGGGGTACATAGTATATCACTCATACACACATTATACTGGCAATCTTAATTATACTTTGAAGATTTGAATAAAGAGAGAAAATAAAACCTGATTTTATATGCCATGTCCATCATTTTGCTGAAGTAGCTGCAAAGTTCAATTAATTTCACTTTTCATATAAAAATTGGCAAGGAAAAATATATTAAAATATCTTTAACCATTGCAAATGAATTAACTAATTCTGTATATTTTAGGTTCACAAAAAATTTTGTCGGAAGTAAAGAGAGTTCACATAAATCACCTATTCCACACATTTACAATAATTCTTTATAAGGATCCTACAAATAAGTGCTACATTTATTATGAGCAGTGAACATGATTTGACTTATCTTTATCATCTCTCAACACAGTTGAGGTTAGGGTTCATTCTCAGAGGTGTATTTTTCATGAACCTATGAGAGTATAAGGACATGCTTTGACCACTACATTTTCATACATCATAGTTCACTGCATTGAAAGTCTCTACTCTCTGTCTGTTCATCCATCCCTTCTTCCCAAACTCTGTCAACCACTAATATTTTTGGTGTCAGCATAATTTTAATTTTTCAGGCTGTCATAATGTTGAAACCATACTACATGTAGAGTGTATAAATCAGTTGATTTAACTTATTTATATGTATTTAGTGTCCTTCATGTTTTTTCATGGTTTGATAACAAATCTGTTCTTAATAGTGAATAATATCCCATTATTTTGATGCACCATAGGTTTTTTTCTCCCACTAACATTCTGAAGGGCATCTGGTTGTCGTCTAGTTTGGGAAGCTATGAATAAAGTTGTTACTAACACTCACACACAGGCTTTGAATCAGACTCCAAATTTAAACATTTTTATAAGTTTTCAGTTACTTAAGTAAATTCCAAAGGGTATGATTTTTTGAATCACATAAGTTTATGTTTAGGTTTGAAAAACTTCCAACCTGTCTTTCAGTATTTGCTTTCCCATCAGCAGTGAATATGTCGACCAACTGATGAATGCCTAAAGAAAGGGTGGTACACATGTGCAAAGAACTTTTATAAATAAGAATATCATGGACAGAACTGGAAGTTCTTTTGCTCAGTGAGATAATCCAGGCACAGAAACTGCACTGTATGAGGTAGTTCCTATGTATGACCTAGAAAATTTTGAACTCATAGAAAGTAGATTTGGGAGAATGGAGTGGTGGTCAGGAGAAATAGAGAAAAATTGACCAATGAGGTGAAAATTATAACTAAATTGGAGCAAGAATTTCTGCTGTTCTATTGGTCAGGAAGATGAATATAGTTAATAATGCTACACTATAACATTTTAAAACCCATAAGAAGGAAATTTGCGAGCTTCCATCGTAAAGAAATGACAAATATTTGAGGAGGTAATTAAGATTAACGTGATTTAAATATAACAAAATTTGCACATGTGCTGAAATATTATATGGTGCTGTATGTAATTTGCATATTTCTTGTTTTATGTATTAGTGTACTACTTTTTTCATTGCTGAGACAAAATATCCAAAATCCACAAGATAAAGGATGAAAAGTTGACTGTAATTCATAGTTTATAGAGGTTTCAGTCCATAATTGGCTGGCTCCAAAGTAGGGCAGCATGATAGAATGTCGTCAAAAGGATAAAGGGTCCATGGTGTGGCAGTCAGAAGGCAGAAGGCAGCAAGTACAATAGCCATAAAGCTGCAGAGAAATAAACCCCCTTTCTGTTTTATTCTATCGAGGTTGCAAGTCTTTTGGGTAGTGCCACTCAAAGTATGCTAATTCTAACTTAGCATTAAATTAGGTAGACTAATTTAGTACCACACACTCTTAATCATAGCATCACACATCCTAGATCCAGTCAGTTTCCAAAAGTTCACCTGTGAGCCCATGAGCCTTTGAGAGACCATCTAGAGACAATTTGTAATATCCTGCACCTGGACCCCAAAGGACTCATAAGCATCCCTCTATGTAAAGGGCATTTAGTCCATCTCTAAGAATTGCCAAAGTCCTAACAGATTCAGCATAGCTAAAAAATTAAAGTTAAAATTCCCTTTAAGATTTATGACAAACTCTTAGCTTCCAACTCCTGTACAAATGAAAAGCAAGTTAAACACTTCCAACATACAATGGCACAAGATACAAATTGCCTTTCAAAATAAGGGGATAGAATGGAATGAGACCAAAGCAAGTCCAAATCCAGCAAGGCAAACACTAAATTCCACAGTTTCATATCAAGCATCCTGTGCAATCTGTGGCAAGATGTGAACTCCAAAGTGGTTGGTGACTCCACTCTTACTGCCTTGCTCCCATGTGAGGCTCCAATGGCTTCTTTCTTGGTCTAGCTTTGCTCACTGCTTAGAGCTTTCCTCAAATGATCCATGTTCCTAGCTTTTCGAACCTTTAAGGGTCCCCAGTGCACCTTTAGCTGCACACTCACAGCTTTGCAAACTGCCTGGCCTTCCAGGCCTTCTTCTGAACTCTGGTCAGAAGTCATCTTTACACCACAGTTCTTGAATTCTGCATGTACCTAAAACCGGCACCACGTAGATGACACCAAGGTCAGCCACCAGGTGGCGCAGTCGTCAGGCCTCTTTTCTCTGGTTGTAGAAGCCAAGTGCCTACGCTGCTGGGCACTATGAACCCAATCCCAAGAAACAAATTGCCAAGGCCATGGGAATTCTGAAACATAGAGTTTGGAGGTCTATTCTCAAAGCAAGGCTTTTCACCATTGTGATGTTAAGGATGCAAGAGTAGACATTTTGCAGGTTATTGTGATGTGCTGGTGTCATCTTTTCTATTGTCCTATTCATTTTCAGCATGAAGCTTTCCTCTGTTCGAGATTTGTAGGTCACAGCTTTACTTGAGTTTTCCTTTTTTCTAACTCAAACTGTTTAAAATCATTCTACTGGGCCCTTTTGCTCATCAGTCTCAAGATCGTGCTGACTAAAAGGCCCAAACAGTAGCTATGCTTCCAACTTAACATTAGGCTGCCTTGAAATTACTTCTGCAAAATTAACTAGTGTGTAGCCTAACTCTGTCTCCTGCAGTGTCTCTGAACACAAGAAAAATGCAAACAAAATTTCTGCCTGAGCCTAATCTATGTTATGGAGTCCAACTGTCAATGTAGGCCTTGTTCCTAACTGAAATCTCTTGATCCTGGACTCTTCCAGCTGCATTTCTGTGAGCATTCTTCTCATCAGAACTGTGACCAAGATTTCCCTTCGACTTCAGTTTCCAGCAACCCAGCACTGCTTCTTCAGTCAGCATCTCCAAACTCATCCAAACTTCTCCAGCAAGCTAGTTCCAAAGGCTTCTGAAACACAGCCAGGTATAGTCAGAACAATGGCCCCACTCTTGATACAAAACTCTGTCATATTTACTTTTCTTGGTGAGACAAAATACTTGAGAGCCGCAGGTTCAAGGAGGAAAGGATTATCCTGACTCCCAGTTTGTAGACGTTTCAATCTATATTTGGCCAGGTTCAAGGCTGTGTGGTACAACAGAGGGACCTCACAGAGAAGAAACAGTCAATGGTGTGGCAGCTAGAAGGCAGCGAACAGCAAGCAACAGCAGCAGCAGCAGCAGCAACAGAAGCAGCAGTGAAGGAAGCTTGCCCTTCCATTTTACCTTATGTAGACTACAAGTCTTTAGGGTGGTGTCATCCACACCCAGGGCGGGACTTCCTGTTACCTACACCCAATATGATGCTAATTTCCATCAGAGCACTAATTTAGCACCACACACCCTGAATCCCAGTATCACATGCCCTAGATCCAGTGAGCACCAAAAACTTCCACTTTTTGCTACACAAGGTTTTTGGAGGACATCTAGATACAAGCCATAACAATTGATTTAAAAAAATTTTTTTGAATATCTTTGCCTCATTTGAGCGAAATTTTATCTTATCATTTAAAAATTATAACTCATTTCTGTCTCTTGTATTTTCTTGATTGCCATTCGTTTTACTTATGCCTTAGTACCCACAAATATATGTATACAAACACAAATAATTAACTGTAGAACTGCTAATTATATTTTGAACAATTATTATCTGTTACATCAAGGAATAATTCTAAATTTACTTTCACTCATTCATTCTTCAGAGCTCTTTAATTTATTTACATAATTCAGAAATTCTGAACTATATAATTTTCATTATCTCTGAAAAATTTTTTTAACATTCCTTGCAAGGCAAATCACTAACATCAAATTCCTTTCAGTTTTCTGTCCTTTATTTTTGAAGAATAACAGAAGTTTATATCAGCAGTTTTGATTTGTTTTGCTTCCCCTGAATAGTGCAAAATATTTTACATTTTATTGCTTGCATAGTTTTTGAGAATGTGTATGAACTGCTTACCTGATTTCTAGTATATGCTAATATGTTTTTTCCCTGTCATCTTTTGGAATTTCTCCATAAATTTGGTTTTCTGCAATTTTAAGTGAAATCTTTAGGTGAATGTTTTATTGTCATTAATCTTGCTTGAAATTCTCTGACTTTTAGCATCTGATATGAATTTGTGGATCTTCTTCATTCTTGCTTTAAATATGACTTCTAGCAATTTCCCTTTTTCTTTGTTTACTGGTAGTCTTATTATGCATATTAAAATTTTTTGTTGTCCTATTGACTTTATAAAAAAATCTTTTCATCTTACTTTTTCATATTAGAAATTCGTATTATTATATTCTCAAAAAAACTTTATTTTCCTCAATCATTTTCAGTCTACTAAGGAGCCTATGAAAAGCAGGAAAGCTATTGTTTGTCTCTGTTACGGTATCTTTGTCCTCTAGCTTTACTTTTTAACTCCATTAGAATTTCCAACTAGCCTTGCAATATTCTTCTATTGTTATGTGGTATCCACTTTTTCATTTAAACCTTATAGTATGCTACAATTTTTTCTTTTTTCTTTTTTTTTTTTTCTTTGTGGCACCGGGGATTGAACTCACAACCTCACGCCTGCCAGACAGACACGTAAGCCAATGAACCAAACTCCAAGCCCTAGTTTTTTGAGTCAGGGTCACACTATGTAACTCAGGCCAGCCTTCCGCTCACATTGTAGCCCAAGCTGGCCTCAAACTCACAATGCTCCACCTACCTCAGCCTCCCGAGTGCTGGGATTAAAGGCATGCACCACCATGCCCGGCTTGTTACAGTTTTTTCTTAAAATCCTTTTTTATTCAGTTTATTGATGCAATCTGGATATACATAATCATATTCTTCATATGGAATTTATAACTCTATATGATATAACTTGATTCTTCTTTTTTTCCCTCAACCCCTTCACCTCCCTTCAATCCTTCTTTCCCTCCTTATTTACAAAGCATTTTTCCCATTTTATCCTTCTTTTAGCATTTTGTTTTTTCCCTTCCTTTATTTCCCCCTTCCTCCTCCATAGTACCCTTTTCTTTGGAACCATTTCTTCCTATTTCACAGTACTAATGGTTTCCATTTGACCCAGCTAGTCGTCTTCTGGGTATCTTCCCAGGAGAATTAAAAACATCATGCCACAGCAGTATATGAACACACATGTTTATAGCAGCACAGTTTGTAATAGTGAAATCTTGGAGACAAATCAAATGCCCATCAACTGGCAAATGAATAAAAAAGATGTGGTTTTTATACAATGGAGTACTACTCAGTCATATAGAAGGATAAACTTGAGACATTTCTGACTTAATGAATACACCTTGAGGCTATACTTTCAAGTGAAATAAATTAGTCACACATGTGTAAATATTGCATTGTTTCTCTGGTGTGAGAATCCAAAAGTGTAAATAAGGACTAAGGCGTATAATATACATTGTGAAACAGAAAGAAAATCCTTAATCTTAAAATAGCAACATTACTGAAATTTCTGATTCTTTCTCTAAATCTTGTTCATTCTTTTCAAATTGTACTTTTTTCCCTTATTATCATTTCTTATACTTTTTGTTGAATAGAAGGTAGGGACGATATGCTGAGTAAAAGGAATAATGGCCAACAGGACTTTAGTCAGTCAATTCTACACTGTGGGAAGGTTTGAAATATTTTATCTTCCTACTAGTACATTTTATTTTTGCTAAAGGTATAGTAATAGACTGTAAAGTTCACCAGATTTTTTTAGTATGTGGTGCTCAAGGGGACCAGATTTAAGAATTTTTCTTTTTCCATATGGACTGTGAGAAAAATCTGCATTTGGGTACTTTCTTTTCTTGAAGTGGGACAGGCTATCATAAAATTCAAGCTGATTCAACTTTGGTAAAATAGTTTGTACTGAGAGGAGGCCTTTTTTTAAAAAAACACATAGTGCTTTGTCACATTGGAAAATGACCACTTTTCTTTTCCTTCTAAAAACAACTTGAGGAATTTTCTTTCAAAATTCACTGTACAGTTCAGACCTATCAGAACTTTTGGAGGTAAAACCTATATAAATCTGAGGACTTTCTCATGCCTTTTTGAGTTTCTATCACTCAGAAATATCCCGACTGTTTCTCCAGCAAGCCCCCAATTTCTGTTCAGGTTTTGCCGATCCTGCCACATCTTCTAGCAACTCTCCCTGCTCAGATGGGTTGTGATTCTCTGTATCTGCCCTTCTGCTTCCCCAGTTTGGTGACAGTGATTTACCCTGTGACACTATTTCTCTGCCAGTGCTTAAGAAAATATGCTTATTTTTCACTTTGTTTGCTTTTTGTTATTTTACTGAGTAGCAACTTTTAAGCCTCTTCCAAGACAAACTAAACACAAGAACTTTCTCTAATAAAGAAAGTTTTTTATAACCTTCCTTTAAGAGAGTTCTTTATAACCTTTAAGAAGTCATGGCTGAATGATGAAACTGTCATGTTACAAGGTGGCTTTTACTTACTTACAGTACTGATCATCTCCACCTCTCCCTAATTCTCCATTCATCTGGTCGTGGAACTGGCCCTACTATGGACATCTACTATTTATAGAATCTGACGTCACCAAAACATACACATATAAACGTGGCAATAGAGTGATTGAGGCATTTTCAGTGACCATCAAGCTGGGAGAAAAACTCTTTAAAATTTGCATTACAATTTTTTCAATTTCAAAAGCCATATAGTTCGAACAAATAGATTTAGGAAACAAAAATCCATCCAAACTGAAAAAATCACACTTGTTCCTAGTTTCAGGCACCATTAGATTGAGAACACAACTGGTCATCAGATCTCACAGTTTAAAGAGGGTCAGATAGTTTTCTGGGATCAGTATTATTAATCACCTCATCTCATTCATCAGGGCTCTACCTTCTGGACTCTGTCGCCTCCGAAAAATCAAGATTTCTCCCAACGTGGAGTTAGGAATTTAACATATAAAGTTTTAGAGAACACAAACTTTAAATCTATAACTCAAGAAATTATACAAATGAGCTTGACAAGAAATGGGCCCTAGAAATAACAAATGGTTTCTCAGTACCTTTACAAGGAGAGTAGCTATTTGGAGGGACAAAGCAACTCCATGAACAGAATTACCCTGCTGAAAAGAGAAGGGTACACTACCTTACACTGCTGGCTCAAGGAAGCAGAATCCTGACGCTGTATTACAGCCATCGGCTGCCACCCATCTACATTTAGGGGGCAGCAGAGGTGATCATCACATGGCAACAGGGGAGTTTGGAACCTCTGCTTATCCAGTGGAATTTTTACTTGAAGAAATAGTACAGACCTCAGCACATTTCAGAGCAACCCTGAAGTTCAGGGAACAGCTCCTCTGCTGCACGCTCCTTGATCATTCCAGGCTGCCAGAGAAGTAGCAAGGGAAGAGGGAAAAATCCACAGCGGGCATTTGGGCTCCTGATGAGAGTAAAAACAGCATACACTTCCGTAAATCTGAGTTCCATTTTCAAATGTATTATGATGGATAAACATATGCAAAGTTAAAGAAATTTCTAGTCATTTAATGTAGACATAAGGATTGTATTTAGGTTTTACGTGTTAAGTGAAATTCATTGAGTAATCAACCACATTAAAAATAATGTGAGGAGTTTAGACAACTCATGTTGGTAATGAATTGGATGCATGTCATTTATTTGACATCACAATACATTCATTGCCCAATCTGTTTTCTTTCCTTCATTTTACTTCATTTAACAAATAGTAACTGATTTTGTTACTATAATTTCTGTATGGTAGATATTTCATAAAACTTTTGAAATAAAATATAAATTTGGTCTCAGAAATAAGTTTTGCTGTAATCATAATTTGATTTCATATGATATAATCTCTATCTTATTATTTTCAAAAGGATACTTTCTAACAAGTCAACATTCTAGCACAGATTTTTGGCTAAAACTTCCTGATAGCTGTTCCTTTATACTAATTATGCCTATAATGGAGTGATCATAATTGAACATATGGTCCTATCAATAACTCGATTGTAATTATATCCATGCTTCTGTTCTTTTTGTAGTAAAGCTTATATTTATACAAATATATATTAATTCCAAATGGTTGGAAAATTCTGGGTTGAATTTCAACTTGAAGACATAAGTTTGTATTATGTTACTGACTTTCTATAGTTATACATATGAATATAATCTCATCCTTTGCATGCATTTCATTCAGATTATAAAACCATATGCATTCGACATATCTTTTATGTGAAAAAAATAACTTTGGTAAAGTATACCTGACAAGTCTTCAGTATCTTTGTAAGATAACTCAATTTAGTTCGTTCAAATATCTTCAATGGAAAATCTTTTTTTCAATCCACAACTGAAACTTACTTTCATGAAATAGTCATCTGTCTGGTCTTTATGGGCATGTAAGAAAAATATAATTGATTTTTTTGCTGTTTTTTTTTGTTGTTGTTATTCCCAAATTAATAAGAAGTAAAATGAATTACTTTATATAACGGAAGTTTTAATAAAAAGTAATAAAAAATAAAACAAAATTACATTGTAAGCCTGAAATTTTTTCTTCCTGTTAGTTATTTTGTGTTTAGTAGTCTGTACAGTCTCTGTAAGCTTTATTCATCTTTGTTATAGTAAGCTAAAACACCAGAAAATACTTAAATGATTGACCATACATTTTTCAAATGAGACCTCATTAACAAAAGTGGT
This sequence comes from Dasyprocta punctata, assembly GCA_004363535.1. Lineage (NCBI taxonomy): Eukaryota > Metazoa > Chordata > Mammalia > Rodentia > Dasyproctidae > Dasyprocta > Dasyprocta punctata. Next base: position 63,186 of record RJWM01008369.1, on the reverse strand, counting down.
GACACAGTTGGCTTTTAGCTCTTAGTTTTCAATTTTGTGTGCATCTATATGTACAAATTGTTTTAGAAAATAACATATTTTAAACTATGCTAAAAACACCAATTACATTTATGTATCAGCCTAAAATAACATTATCATTTTTCCCTCTTTTGAAGTAATTTTTATTATTTTCTTGTCACTAACATTTACCTTTTCTTCTTATGAAGAATTACTTATATAATCCGATAAATCTGTATTCAGATTGTGGAATTTCCTTTTGTGATGGTAAGACCAATGAAAATATAAATGAAACATGATAATAAATAAACCGAAGAGTGATTCTTCATTAAAACATGCTTGGAAATTTTTCTAAATTATTTTTAAAATGTAATTTTTAGTTACTTTAATATATTCATAAGTACAATACAAAGAGATAAAGCAGTCCTCCAGCAAACAAACTAGACTCTCTGGCTGCTGGTCTATTTGCTCTTCTTTATGTTTCTTCTTCTTTCCTTACTCCCTATCACAAAACAGAAGAACCTAACAGCTGTCATGAGAGCAGGTTGCTGCAACCTTTGGGCCAAAGATTGTAAGACTGAACTATTTCACCCATTTTTCCAGTAAGTAAACCTGGACTAGAGTAACATAATTGTTCAGGTCATCCAACTAAGCACTTGCTTCTGATACTGGCATTGCATCATTGTCCCCTATTGGGCTTAAATCTTACATATCCATAGTAACTTTTCAATACCTCAATATTTTTTTACCTTCTGTTTTCATAACAGGTTTCTGTTTCATATAAGAAACAAAAGTTGCCTGGGATTTAGCTCAGTGACATAAGTGCCTGTCTGGCAGGCGTGAGGTTGTGAGTTCGATCCCCAGTACCAAAAAAAAAAAAAAAAAAGAGGTGAAACAAAAGTTAAAAATTCTATCCTGGCCCTATTTCATTAAAGCCATATGAAATATGCAAATCAGCTTATTTCGTGATTATGTCAAGTAATTTATCAATGAAGTATTCTTTTAAAAAGCTAATTTATTTTACAATTGCATTTAATTACTAGCTGACATATATGACACGTAGATATTTTTGTAAAACAAGCAGAATTTTAAATTTTGCTTAAAAAATGAATAAATTCCTTGCATATTTTGAAAACTGCTGTCTTCTTGAGCAATTTTGTGGTAATAAAATTTTATTAAAATATGGATTAATTTCTTTAATAATGTAGTTATACTTAAATTATGATCACATTTTGCATAGTATATACATATATAAGAAACTATATTATGATCAACTACTTCATAAAATATATGTGTGTTTATGTTACACCATTGTCTTCATGTCGCATTTTAGGCACATTTAGCAATTTTTATACAGCAAAGCATGAGGAGCTGCTTATGGATAAGCTTTGTTAATTGCATGAATTAATCAACCTCATTGTATATCATCTAATTCTTGTAGAGTGAAGATAAATGGTGAGCTTTATGAGAACTAAATGAAATAGTAATCTGGTAGTACAAAATTGAGTATTCAATAGATCTGTGTTTCTGTTTCCTAAAACTAATTATACTGACTAGGATAATTATTGACTAGAAAGGGTAAAAACATTAGCAATAAGTTTTTTATTCCATTTGACTTAAATTATGTATGATTGTTTCTTTTTTCTACCCAAAGAAAAGTTGTTAAATAAAATATATAAATCATTTATGTATCAAGTTGTACTAGACACTTTCTGAAAAGTAAAAACTAATTTTTTTGGCAAGTAAGGTTTGTTTTATAAGGAAAATGATTAAACCCCAAGTTTAGAAGATATTCTCAAAAAAAAGAAGATATCGTCAATATTTTATGATTCCATTTCAGTTTTGATTCTCTATTTGAAGTCAGGCAAATTAAACTTATTCTTACAATATGTTTTAATGAGAACTATTCATGCTGTGGCTTATTTTATTAAATCCTGATGCTTTGAGCTGTCTAATACCCTGCTACTGCAGATATTTTGTTTATGAAGTTTGGTAAGTTTATTAAATGAAAGCTTTCAAAAGGCTCCTTAAAGATCAAATTTGCTATTCATAATTAACTACAGTACTCATCTTTCAAGTTACATATTCTTAAGTGATTGTCTATGGCAAATTTACTCAATAGACAGATGGCATGTTAATTTTAAGTAGGATTCTCAGGCAGACCCTGAGGTTAAAAATGTACCTACCTGTATTTAAAATTATTGAGTAGACTTTTAGGACTTTAGGAAAAGTGACAGGGAACCACTAGCTTTTAATTCTCTAATCCCTTGTAAAGGAATCACAAAATATTTTAAACATGAACAAAAACGAGGAACATGTTGTCATTAAATATTAAACTAGGCAACATAATATTATGAAATATTCATAAAATATTAGGAATAATTCACATCAAAATAACAAAAGATGTTCAAAGGAAATACGTATCAGTCAGTCATAAGAAAATTGGGATATGTTGCAAGAATCAGTAGCCATTCATACATATGTCAGATATCCTTCCAAATTTAACTAAAAGAAATGGTGGATTGGGAAAAGCAGCCTCCTAGTTATAAAACAGAATTGATGGGAGAGAGGATATGAAGACTCATCATACCAGCATCTTTTGAACTGGCATATACATCAAAGGAGGGCATAACTACAATTTAATAATTCATTATTATTGTAAATGGGATTGCCTTCTTGATTTCTTCTATGGTTTGGATTTCTGCATGTAGAATTTTTAATCTTGTAATTTGCTGTGTATTATATTTAGTAGTCTTTTGGTAATCTTTCAGATTTTCCATAGACAGAATCATATCATCAGTAATCAATAGCAATGTCACTTTCTCTTTTCCAAATTTTATGTTCTTTATTTCTTTGTACTGCCTGAGTTCTCTGGCTAGGATTTCCACTACTATGTTGCATAAGAGTGATGAAAATATGCATTCTTTTCTTGTTCAAGACCTCAGAAAATATTTAGCTTTTCCCCATATAATATGGTGAGAGTAGTTGTCTTATTTTATATTATCTTTAATCAGTCTATGTATATTGCATTTATATCTAATTTCTTCAGAATCTTCATGATGAAGGTATGGTGAATTTTGAGAAATTCGTTCTTTTCATCTGTTGAGATTATCATATGAATTTTTGTTCCTCTCTCTATTGATGTGATGTCACTTATTGATTTTCATATTTTGAAACATTCATGCATAATTGGGATGAATTCTACTTGAACAGAGTGCAACAACTTTTTAATGTGGTAAAGAATTTGGCTTGTTAGTATTGAAGATTTTGTATTTAGTTTCATCAAGAATTTTGATCTGTAGCTCTACTTGCTACTATGCTCTTGTATGAATTTGGTGTTGGGGTAATTCTGACCTTGAACAATAAGATTGAAAGAATTCCCTCTTCATCAGCTTTTTGCAATAAAGAGAAATTGCATTAGTTCTTATTTACATGTTTGGTAGAATTCAGCTTTAAAGCCATTAAATCCTGAATTTTTTAGTGATATAGTGAAGAAAGCCATCTCAGTTTGAATAGACACAGTATATACCAAGAAATAAATTTAATGAATGTAGTGAACATCTCCATGACAAAGACTTTAAAACTGAGAAAAGAAATTGGAAAGACCACAGAAAGATTGAAAGATTCCCTGTTAATGGATTAAAAGGACAAAAATTGTTAAACTGTCCATACTTTCCAAAGGAATTTATAATTCAATACAATCATATTAAAATATCAATTAAACTCCTCAGAAAACTAGAAAAATAACAATAGCATTTGTATAGAAGCTAAGTAAACAACAATAAAACATGAATGGTCAAAGCCATACTAAAAAATTCAATAAGGAAGGAAGCATTTTATCACATGACTTCAAAATATATATTACACCTGCAGTAATAAAAAAGCATTGCATTGGCATAGAAGAGATACAAACCAATAATACAAAATAGTCTAAACATTGCATCATACAACACAGCAAACTGATTTTTCAACAAGCCTGCTAAAACATGTATTTGTGGAAGGACCATCTTTTCAATTAATGGTGCTGAGATACTCTAAATGTGTAGGAATAGAATAAGGCTCTTGTCTCTCACCAATTACAAATATCAACTAAAATGAATTATAAACTTACATGCAAGACCTGAAATTATCAAACCATAGAAATGTTTCAGAATACTACAAAAATCAAGTATTTTTTAGAGATCACCAAAGTAGATCAAGAAATAAAATTAGGAATAGGTAAATTGTATTTTATCAAAATACAATAAAAACTTGAATATAGCAATAGAAGCAATTTTAAGCATAAGCCAACATACGAAATGACAGAAATTATTGGCAAATTCTTTTCCTGAGGTGTTAATATTGAAAGCATATAAGAGATCCAAACCTCAATATCGAACGTACATAAGTAAATAACGATACACAATATATCTAAACAGACATTCCTTAAAAGAAAACACAAAATAAGCCAACAGGTAGGTGCAAAAATGCTCATCATCTATAATATCAGGGAAATGCAAAGCAAAGAATATTGGAATATCCCTTCAACTAAACAAGAATAGCTAGCATCAAAAATAGGAAAGATAATAACTGTTACAATGATGTGGATGGGAGAAAACTTTTACCACCTACCTGTTGGTAGGAATTAAAATTAGTTTAATCATAGTAGAAAATATTATGAATGTTCCTCAGGAAGTTAAAAGTAGCGTTGCCATATGCTCCAGCAACCACACTACTATAGACAGATCTAAAAAATGAAACTAGTATGTATCCAGGATACCCGTACTTTCATATTTATTGAAACACTATCCTCAATAGTCAGGAGATAGAAACAATCTAAATATTTATCATTTCATGAAAGAATAAGCAGGATTTATATCCAATAAAGCATCTTTCAGACATAATAAGAATGAAATCCTCTCACTTCTGGCAACATGGATGAAATGGAAGATCATTGCATTCAGTGAAATTTTCCAGGCACAGAAAGACAAGTTCCACATGATCTCACTCTTAAGTGGAACCTATAAAGTAGATTGTATAGTCCTTGAGACAAAAACAAACAGTGGTTATCCAACACTGACAAATATAAGGAGTAACAAAGGATGGGGGTAGATTGATCAGTAAGTGCAATGCTGCAGTTAGATAGGAGTACGAATTCCTGGCTTACTATCACACAGGAAGGCAAATGTAGATAACAGTAATTTATTGTATTTGTCAAATAGCACAAAAAATGATTTTAAACACCTTCAAGTAAAGAAATAAAAATGTCTGAGGAGAAAGACATGTTAATCTTTGTTAAAGGATTTCACAATGTATATATGTCTTAAGATACCCTATAGTGTTATAAATATAGGCAATTTTTGCTTTCAAATATCAGTTAAAAATTAAATTTAAATAAAAATGGTCCATAATAAAGCTGAATAGCCTGAAAATAAACCACTTACTTCGACACATACACACACATGTCCCATATACAAAAAGACAAATGTAATTCACTGTTGGATATGTGTTTAATAATGAATATACTTTTATATTGTAACCATGTTAGAAACCTGTGTAAAACAAATACAGTAGATGCATTTGGTGGGCCCACTCTTACTTCAGTCTATTAAAAACCTGAAGAGTCAAGTCTGATTATAAATATTAAATAAATAATACACAAAATTCAATGAAAATAAACTAATGAACATGCTCTTGCTGCAAGCCAATTAGATTTTGCAAAAGCAGTTGATTTACCCTCAAAGTTGATCTTTCTGCAATCCTTTCCTCCTAATTAACTGGTGCCACCATTATTCCACTTACTCACATGAGAAAATGTGTAATTAACTTTGAGTCTTTGCTTCTGCTCATTTTTTACTATTTATTTCTGAGTAGGTTACATCAGTTCTGCTTCCAAAATATTTCTCAAGGTCGTTAACTTCTTTCCATCTCTCATTTCTGTCACATCATCAGCTTTAGCTCAGTGAGAGAAAAGTTCTCACTGCTTATTCATTTTCAATAGCCAAGTTCCTTCACCATAGTTGTGCTACTATAAGAAACAAATAAACAAGGAAACATAAATCAGGTCAGATCTCTTTCCCCAAAACTCTTCACTAGCATCACGAGTCATAGGAGACAAAATTAAAACCTTCTATTCTGATTAGTCTTCTGCCTCTGAGTCATGGATGAAGTGTTCATTTTCACATTGCTTCTTTTGTTGTAAAATAGAAAAAGCTAAAACACGGTCTAGCTATTTTCTCTGCCTGAAATTCCATTCTTATCATTCATCCAATGGTTTTCTCTTTTTACCTCTTACTCTCTAGCTTAAATGCTGCCTCCCCAATTATGAAGTCATAATGCTTTGTTGAAGTATTTCTGTTATTATTCTTATTTTGTCTATATAATACTCAATATAATTTTGAGTTATGTGATTTAATTGGGGACATTTTCATTTAATTTCTTCTTATACCTATATGATTATATTTTCAGTTTTCACATACAGTCTGGCATGCCATAAAATTCACAATTAATCTTGAAAAAATGAATGAAATAATGAACATTTCCAAAACTATTACTGAAATTGGGTGTAACAGATAAGTCCATAACCAGCTAAATTATTGTTATGTAATAACAATTTATAATAACTTTTACAATGTGAAAAATGTTAAAAGCATATTGACATTCAAAACAAAATCCACTTGATTTTGATTTCTACTGATTAACTGAGCAACTGATGAAGCTAAGAATTCATCAATAAGAAATTTGTACTAAAATGGTTTTGACAGTGAACATGGGAATTACTTAAGCACCAGAACAAACATTGTAAATATAATTAACAACAAATGCAAAAGTACCAATAGATTAATAGGTATGGCAACAGAAATAATAGCAGTAATAATGTTATTACCATTAATTTTTTTGCCTTTTGAAGTACCTATGAAAATTTAACACCTTAATTGTAAACAATATACCCCAGCAAATGGAGTTGTAAGTCTAAGCATACAAAATATTTAATTTTATGAGGACATAGTACTATTTAATTTAAATTTCTAACACTAGAAAATTATGGAATGGAGTTATATATAGATGAATAAATTAAAATAAAGTTAGTTTTTATAACAGAGTATTTTTAGAGTGATGATGACCTTAAAAAGCAGTTTGGATTTTGCTAAAAATAGAAAGTAAAAATGAATCAGAGTAGCATGTAAAACAAATTGTAAATCAAGTTGCAGATATGACAGTATAAATTCTATTCATCTGAATTGAATCTGTCTTTATTGTATAATGGAATCATAAGCTGGTTTTATAGGGAAAAGGAAAATTGTAATTAAAACCAAAACAAGGTTTTTTTTAAGCTATGGAAAGCTATATTTAGGTGTAAAATTTGTTTCCTTAATTTTGGACGATATACAGATTCAATACAGATAGTACATAGTTGGCAATTATACTTTAAAAAGACTGTATAACAAACTATTCTATGATTTATTTGTACTCAATACAAAAATATGAACAATATAATGAAAATGTAACACGTGAGAGAAAATATGTGAATAACATAGTCATTGCTATCTCTGTTGCACATAAAAGACATAAAATGCATCTAGCTAATGTGTTTCAGTAAAACCTGTCCCAGCCTACACCTTACATTGAGAGGTGAAGACCGGAGTGTGAAGTAAGTGCGTTTTCACTGTCTCACAAGCAAGGTGAATGCAGAACAAGGCACAATCTCACCCACCTGGAACTCACCTGGTGAGATCCCTGCTGCATACAGGCTCCTAGCATACTGGAACCCTGGAATGAAGGTCAGCTGACCTGTGGTCTATCTCCAAGTCAAAGTCAAGTTTAGAGGGCTAGGGTTCAGAGAATGAGTCAGAAAGAATATATTCATCCTATCCTGGAGAACAATTGGCAGGACATGGATTGCTAATAAATGAAAGTGACGCTGTGTGAGGCAGCATGCAACCTTCCTGGCTGCAGTTTCTGTGTAGCTGGCTAGCATGATTCTAACTGGAAAAAGTGAACTGAATATTCATGAGTCTCCCTTAGCTTTCTTTGTTGGCCTGGTGAGCATTGTCTCATGAGAGGAAGTGTTTCCTGGGTAATAGCAGTGCCCTTAAACTTCAATATGGTTCATACTGCCCTAGTCCTTGCAAGATCTTTTAGTTGTTTGCAGTTGTTGGATTCTGTTAGTCACTTAAAGCAGTTAATGCAGAGGAGGCATGTTTGTTTTCATTGTTCTGGGAACATGGGAGATATCTCAGGAAGTTAATACTGATTCCTGTATGTGTTCCCATTAAAATTATTTTATTACTTGTTTTAGAGCAGGTACTATGCCGAACATTTAATATATTCTGTGGTCGAATTTTACCAATAGCCCAATGTAGTAGTGCAATTACAATCTTAATTTCACCAGTAAAACAAAATGGTGGTTTTGTAAGTTAAATGAATGTGATAGTTGAAGATTAGACATAAACCTCTAAATGACATGTGAAACAATTCTAGGCGGAAACACTGAGACAGTTACTGGCTTCTTGGAGTTTTAGCTAAAAAGAAATTTTTCAATAAGTTCCTGGAACAAGTAGACATTTAGCAGTCTTAAATGGTTGTACATAGGAGTTTTATTCTTAGGGAATGCACAATTCCTGTGCTGATCCAGGTGTAACTTTGTAATACACATTTTGTTACATTCAATCGTTAATATCGATGTTAAATATCATACATCATTACTGCAATAACTCTCTTCCTGTTTAATTTTGCATCAAGGTTGAATGTGGGATAAATCATAGCCAAATCAAGATAAGTATGCAACACTGATTATAAAATCAATCCCTGAAGTATATTTTGTATTAATTATAGATGCACTTTTGATAATCCTATTGTTAATCATTACTACGATATATAACTCTATATTGATATTTCATGCTGAGGCTTGTGGGATAATCTTAGTAAAAATAGTTTAACATATGAATTTATTCCCTAGTGATTTTTAATAATAGATATAATTTATTAACAGCGACTTCAATTTTTGGTCCACTTTTATAGCAGCATTTGCAAATACTCTAATATGTTTAGTAATTCAAGAAATTATTATGTTCGTAATATATTATTAGATTTTTTAAATACTCACTTTATTTTTAGAAAATGTTTTCTAAATATTACTCTTCTTGCTTATATCTACCTGGTTAAGACTCAGAGCACAAGATAATATTTAGCATTATTCAGTTGTATGAAAACAACCTAGAGTTATATAAAGTGGCATATTTGCAGTATTTTTTGTGGGTTTTCTTAATTGAAGGTTTGGTGTCTAAGTCTGATTCCCATTCTATGCATTTCACTAGCAAAATTCTGTGAGGTAGTATTATGGGATGGGAAAAATGCAGTAAAGGACAAGGAATTTTCTAATGATTACATTGCTTATAAGCAGCAGATCTAGTATTTGAATCCAGTGACTAAATTACTGTCCCAGGGAAGATTTATAAACAACAAAATAGTAGCAATCGAAGCAATACTATGCCATATTTATAATGTGTTTTGTCTCTCATGCAGTGTGAAATTTTGCATGAATTTCATAAAAAATTCACACAAAATTCCATAAAAATGTCTTTATTTAGACAAGTCGCGCCTACGCAATCTATAACAAAACAAAACTGAGCAAGATACACGTGGGCTATATCTGATTTGTTAAAATCAAATACTCCTCTTTTTTTACAGGCTGTCAGTGAGAACAGACATAGATTGTAAAAATGTACATTAAACAAGATCAGGCCAGCCAGAAATAGAAGGCACCAGTGCCTTATGTTTATAATCTCATCTTTTGTAACCTATCATCTAAATCGAGTTCCAGTGAAAATATTTCACATAGACGAAAGAAAAAACAAGTTTTGGAAGAAATGAAATTAAACTTCATTAGCAATGGAAAGGGGCAGGAAAATAGGAATGGGATTCAAGTGAGAGAAATGTTTGATAGAAAGTCTGCATAGAGAATAAGAGATGGTAACAGAGAAATAAGTGATCACTCACATTGTCGCAAGAGGAGACAAACAGGAAGCAGGAAGTTAGATTTTGAAACACCCTTTTTTGATGAGCATTCTCTTCAATGAGGTAAACTCCTCCACTGCAGTCTTCCCAGACCTCTTCAAAGAGCTGCACTTGGTTTGGTGGGGGGCGCACCACGAATTCCATTCAAAGCCTACTTCTGCAATTTATGCTTTCTGTAACTTTCATCCATTGCTATAAATTCTCTTCACTTCACACCCTTCCTCTTAAAAACAATCACAAGCTTGAGAAGGAAGTATGAGGATGTTAAGGGAAGCAGAATATTTTCTGTTCATAACTGAAGCTTGTGAATATTAAATGAAACAGAAGAGTTTCCTTCACATATGTGTTCAATAAACACTGGCTATTCTTAATATATAATCAATTGTGTGTTGCAATATCTTTATCAAACTGATCAAGTCACACACAAGCCTCTCTTTTCCATTCCATCTACACTCATACATTACAAGAATGATCAAAAGTTCAAATCCACCAAAACGATATATAAGTTCTTCATTATTTCAGCTGCTTCTTTACATTCCAGTTGGAATATTCCTGCAGCATAAATGCACTGCACTTCCCTATGAGAATATAACTGTCTTATCTTCTTGCATTGTTACGTATACTTAACACGGAGCTGTATTCTTCACTGCATATTTACTATCACCAATAAATTCTTAGTTTCTATGGACCAAACACAGGTGGATCCTCTGGCTTAGCCTAACAAAACTGAAATCAAGACATCAGCCACAGCTGCATTCATCACAGGGCTCCACGGGGGAAAAAAATTAAGTTGACGAGGTCGTTAGGAGAATTGATTTTGATTTTGGTTGTTAATGTGAGGGCTCATTTACTAACCGAAGACTACCCTTGACTGAGATGAAGGAAAGAAACAAGAATTTGGAATTCTTAGCTAGAAATTCAACAAAGAATTATGAACAAGAAAAAGAACCAAAGCAACCAGAGTTTTATTAACATGGATATTTCATGTGCATTTCACATTATACCTATTGATTCAGCAATTCCAAAGAGATAGCTTAGAACCGAAGTTTATTTAAAATCTCCAACAGAGAACACCATGTTTTAAGCAAAGTATCAAGACAAACAAAAAGAAAATTGTGTTTCTAGAGGTGAAAAATAGTGAGAAGGCAAATAAGGGATAAAGAGTCCTTGGTGAATTTAATCTAGATTTTTTTCACTGTTGCTATTGGGTGATGGGAGTCTAAAAGTGTCACTGGTAATCAAAATTTATGCTTTTTTAGGAGGAAGGCATTTATAAATTTGTGCACTGTTTTTATGCAAATAGAGGACAGACAGAACTCTTTTGATATGTGTGCCTCATTAATTGCCTTCAACTGCAAAGAGTAGTAATGCCAAGATTTTATCTAATGCAATGGCATATCTTGGTACCCACGCTTCTGCAATGCTACCACTTATTTGTCAGTCATTAAGGAAATGCGTCAACCAACAAGACAGAGGTTATAATCTACCTAGACTGCCATTCCAAGAAGTTCTCTTCCCTGTCTAAAGCTGACAAAACTAATCAAGTTCTTAATTTTTTACAACTATTTGATTTTTATGTGAGTCTTAATCCTTGGCTTTCATTACTTCAGGGGCTATTTAATCTTCTGTTGTCTTCACAGCATAGTGGCAAAAATATAATAAATATTAAAAGTATGTTTAATCTATTCATTAAGTAAATGTGTAGATGTGTATTCACTTGGATTTTCATGGATAAGAATTATGTCCCCACAAATAAATTCCTTTTAGCACATACAAAGGACCTCTTCTGTATAGGTGGCAGATGTACAGAACAGCAAAAACCAAATACAATAAAAATGAAATGGTTAATTAGACAACGTTTGCAGCATCAGTCAAGGGGATTAGACACAGGTATTATAGTAGGCGTGATGATGTCAGTTACACCATCATTCAGGAGGCCACTACAGCATCCTTTACTGTCTATCCAGATGTTCTGTACGGTTCGGCTCAGTAATGGTGAGAGTTCACACGAAATATGTTTATTAAATTATTTAAATGTGACATAAAATATTGCCAGCCAATCGACTTCAAGATTGGTAAATCCATGAAATGACTCATTTTCAGCACACACAGAAAGAATGAAATACAGCGCATTTCTGAATAATTGTCCATGGTTAAAAACTGTCTAGTAATGAAATCATTAACTTAGACTAGGTTATGAAGTTTGCCATTGGTTTTCTTCAGAATAATTAAAATTAACAATCAAAATGTATTGGATTTAAGAATCCGCACTTATAAAACTTTAAAGCACAACCTGAGTGACCCATTTTAAAATTAGTCATTTTCAAATGAGGTATGAATTTGTCTGCTATGCAAGCATAAATAATTATCTAGTGAATTCAAATATATTAATAAATTTTACATAACTAAATAATGTAGGAATGAATTTTTTGAACTCTCTTGCCCTCCTAATAGTCTTCCGTGACCTTATGTGGTAATTCGACCTGGCCTTAGTTAAAGCTAAATTCCTGGAAAATTCTTACCAGTGTCTCTCCCGGCAATACTGCAAGAGTCCTTTTCCTGACTCATATCTTAAATGTCCTCTTTTGTAAAAGCATCTACCAGTGTACTTTAAACTTTGCTGAGGTTTTTGTTCTTCGATTTTCAATTGTTGAACCTCAAAGTAGTACTTTTACCGAATGACCTGTAAATATCCTTTCCTGCTGACTAAACACACTGTGAAGTTCATTTTTTGTATTAATTTTACTAAGGGGGAGGGCATTAATTCATTCTAAAGCAGCTTATTTAATAGTACAGTTAACATTATTTTATCTAATACTAAATTTCACATTTAAGGCTTTTCTCCTTTTTTCATAGCTCACAGAAGAAAATGATTGTTTGCATTTTTTGGGAATTCACTTGTACAAGTCTGATTTAGAGAATGAACTGTAGGGGGCCAGGGATTTAGCTCAGTGGCTCCAGTGCTTGCTGGTAAGCATGAGGTGGGGAGTTTGATCCCCAACACCAAAAAATAAAAAGAAAAAAGAAAAAGAAAATGAACTGCAAAACAAAAGTCACATTATATTACTAATTTATTTAATCAATGACTTTTAAAAAACCATGCAATTAAGAAATAGAAATTGAATTCCAATATATCTAAATTTTTAAGTGACATATCCATGAAAACACATTTTCTGCTGTTTTAAAATTGCATTTTTACTTATTTTTGGCCAAGTGTTAAAAAGCAAAATCAATTTTTAACTTGCATCTCATTTTCATGTAAAAATAATACTACCATCACTGTTACGAAGAAATTAATAAAGCTCGTAATTTCTTTAGAAGAATTATGTCAGTCAGTCAAAGAAAACTGAAAATTGCCTATAAAAAATGAGTCAGAGTTTCAGGTAAGAATTTCAATAATCTGTTAGTGATTAAATAAACTTTTTAGGTAGTGTCAGATTAGAAATACATTGCTCATTTTTCAATTGTATAACCTGAGTAAACATTAATTTTATTAAATATTTCAAATAGATTCTAGAATTTTAAAAGTTAATATTAAAAAAGGAGAGTAGGTATGCTAATTTGTTGAAATGAGAAACAAGAATTTCAGGAAAATTTGTATTTCTTAACCAAATAAATATATATTTAAATAATATGAACATTTATATTTAACTCTTGATACAGATTACTGAACTGTATAATATACTCAAAGTATGTCTTCCAGAGCATTGTTTTTACATTGAAATCTAGAAATCATGTTTAATTTTCAGTAATTCAGTCAGAAATTATTGATTATATTGAGTTTAATTCTCAATATACTATTTAGTCTAAAATTTAATCATAGTTTGAGTATTTTTGGCCTATCGAGCTGTTTTATTATGTCTATTTCTCTCACATCCATATATAAGGTCTAAAGTAAATTTACTTTGCATATGTTACAGATTCTAACTGTACTTTCTTTACTAAGTGTTTTATATTAGGTGCTAATGATGTCACAGTTTTTCGTAATATTTATTTTAAACTGTTTCTTTGGTTACAAAAAAGATTTTATTAATCATCCAACATTTTTCAAAATATGTTCTCCATATATTAATGTACTTTACTTTCCTTAAAACATTAAAACTGTTTTTAAAAATACACTTTTCTCCAACTTGCTTTGGTGCTATTTTATCAATTTAAAAAGAAATATAAAATAAAAAATAACATACTAAAATATTCAGACACTTGACATTTATTCTAGAAAACTATTTTTATAATCAACATAAAATAATAACAACTTAAAAAGCAAAATTGTTATAAAATTAAAATAATTAGAACTTACAACAAAATTCAGTGCTAATAAATGATCAGCACTTAATAAAATACTTAGTTATTGTTTTATTTGCATTAAACTTCAAATTCCTGAATTTGAAAGGTAAGCGATGATTGACATTTTAATGATGTGCTACTTTACAATTGCCTGGTTTTCAGATTCCACCTTAATTATGATACCATTAAACAATGTTATTTAAAGTGATCAAGTATCCTGGTGTGTAACAATGTGAACTCAATTTTAAATTTTCCACAATGAAATGAAGAAAAGAAAATTAGATGAAAATGGTCCAAAGTCTGTTATCTAATATGTAAATCAGTTGCAGCAAATAACTTCCTATTCTTTGTGTTTTCATATTCACTTGAGTATTTTAATATATTTAGCTGTTATCATCTCTGTGGAGATATTTAGAGGAAAGGCAGAGCATGAGTAAATACCACTTAGAGACTTTAATTGCATAATATATTTAATTAATCATGTAATTACAGTATATAGTAGTTGGTTCACATGTCCTCAATATGAAAAACAAAAAAATTTAAAAAAAAACAAAAATTCCTGATACGTCAGGATGCAGAGATAGTAAAAATCATATTTTGACCTCCCTGATTCTTTATTTGAATTCATTTGGAGATCCTAAAAGGAACCCATATATGGATCCTGTGAAAATCTTAAAGCAAGAACTGTTTTGCTACTGGTGATTGTGGTAATGGTAGAGATTTTTAGAAGCCATAGGTGGTCCAAAGCAATATCTGATTTTACCCTAATAATGGGTAAGGATGTATATGAGTTTGTTAGGAATACTTTGCTTTTCTATTGAAAGGCATAGGAAGTATAGGTATGGTAACCTTTGTTTGCAAGTGTCCTGGCCTAGTTGTTAAATTATATACAAGACTTTTTTCAGAGTGTTTTTTCTAAGCAAAGCTACATATTCGTGGAGTTATTCTATGATACAAATATCTTAGAATTTTGTTATAATATTTTATGATCTGCTTTAGAATCTTGTGACACGGATAGTAGAAAGGTTACCATCTTAATTTTGCCTACAAAAATTCTGCTTGAAAACCTTAGGAAAACTGTGCTTGCTTCAGCTAGCTAGCAGGGGGTGTAAATTCTACCAAGGTCTTTCTTTTCAGACATGCATTGCTCTTTTCAATATAAAATGTTGTGACAGTTGAACTCCCCCCTATGTCACCAGATAACTTGCTTATACAACAAATTACATTTGTTAGAATTCATTGTCATAAGACAGAACACAATGTTAATGTATTTTAGCAGCTTCTCAGAAGGGAGAAACTCAAAAGACAGATATTCATAGGGTTTTGAGGTCTGGGTCCACGTGGTTTAAGGTATGTCCATAAAGTAACTAATTGGCTTAGATAAAGAAACATTTACCACGTAAAATATTAGGATTGGTGGGCATAATGTAGTGAACATCTTGGAGGAAAACTGGGCTAGTGCTTGCTTAGAATGTCAGCTGCTTACTCAAGGCAGCAGAGTGTCATCTAATTAAAGTGTATCTCCAGGAATTTCCTGGAACAAACAGTGAAGCTATTACTTGAATTGGATTTTACCTTTCTTGACAAGTGATGGAGAACTATTTGCTCAGGTGTTTTCAGTTCCCGGTTCTTCCTTGTGTTCTTTCATCTTTGGAACTAAAGGAAAAGCTGTGATCATCAGGAAACTTTACAATTCCGGACCCGCACACATTATGAAGAGTCATAACTACTCATTGTGTTTCTGTTGGTGGCTGTAATATTCCCAGAAACAAAGCTCAAGTTTCTCTGTTCTTGTTGGATGATATATTATTGGATCAGTTTGTGACAGAATACTATACAAAGATATTTAAAACCATGAAAGTCACGCACATTTAAATTTATAAAGCAGATATTTAGAATGAATAAACTACTTCTAAACCTGTGCCTACAGTGACTCATAAAAACATATTTCATTCCTTATATGAAGAGCTAATAAGTTTAATAAATAAAGACAAAGAGGGGCCATGCAAAGGATTTTGTTATCCATCTCAGCATATGAAATCTGTTTACATATAATGCTTCATAGCAATCCCAATGACATGCTGTATTTCTGTGGTGTCAAGTGTAATGTCTTCCATTTTTTTCACCTATAATTTAATTTACTTGACTCATCTTGTTTCTTTTTTTTTTTTACTGTAGCTAAGAGTTTGCTCATTTTATTACTCTTTTTGAAGAATTAGATACTTGTCTCATTTATTTTTTTTCTTGGTGTGCATTTCAGTTATTCTGCTCTGAAGTTTATTACTTATTTCCAATTTCTAATTTTGAGTTTAGTTTGTTCTTGTTATTCCAGTTCTAAAAGATGCAGTGATAGGCAATTTCAGTTATTCCTGCTTCACAGTAGGTAATTAATGTCATAAATTTCACTTAGTATGATTTTGCTGCATTGCCCAGATTCTGTTACAATGTGTATCTATTTTAATTTGCTTTTTTTGTGTTATATATATATATATAATTATTATTATTTTAAAGAGAAGAAGAAAAAAATAGAAATAAAACAAAACAGAATTTCAAGTCAGACTAGGAGAGAATAACAATAAAATACCTTGAGCATACCTCACAACACTAGAGAAAACATTGCTAAAATTCATTGGAACAAGAAAAGACCTAGAGTAGCACATTCAATCCTGGACAACAAAGGCAAGTCAGGGGGCATCACAATCCCTGACCTGAATTACACTGCAAAGCTACTGTGATGAAATCAGTATGTTACTGGCAAACAAAACAGACCTGAGGATCAGTGAAATGAATTAAAAGATGCAGACACAACAAACACACTCAGTCACCTCATCTTTAATTAAGGAGCCAAACATGTCCACTAGAAGAAAGATAGTCTATCTTTTTTATCTGGGGTCTATCAAATGACATGTACTAGGTAAATTTCAAGTGTGAATGAGAAAGTGTGCATTCTGAAGTGGTTAGATGCAGTGTTCTATAGATACCTGTTAGATCCATTTGGTAAAATGTACAACTTAACTTTGTTGAATTTTGTTTTTCTGCCTGATTTCCAGCTGTGAGAGTTCACTGCCATTAATTTCCTTCTTATGACTGCTTCCATTGTGACCCACAAATTCTGTTATGTTGTATCAGCATTATTTTTTTTTTGCATTATCATTTAATCATGGGTACTGTTTAATGTCTTCTTTAATTTCATCTGTGACCCATTGGTTGTTCAATAGGGTATTGTATTGGGTATACTATGTACCCCCAAGTCCTCACATACTTTTGATGGGGCTAAGTCTGACACTTGCTTGTGTTCAGTTTGCTGTACCCGCCCAGAGGTGGAGCCGACATACAGTGTAAGGGAAGGCGGGTCTTCCTCTTCCGTGCTTCCGCCTCCCTCTCTCTCGCCAGCGCCGCTTGCGGCTTGCAGCTTGCAGCCGCCATGAACGGCTGCCTTGGAGCCAACTTATGGACTGAAACTCCGAGAAACTGTAAGAATAAACCTTTCCTTCCCTAATTTTGGGCGTCAGGTATTTTGTCTCAGCAAAGAGTAAAAAGTAACTAAGACAGGTGTTATTTAATTTCAATGTATTTATGAAGTTTTTCTGGTTTCTTTTGCCCCTGATTTCCAATTTTATTGCACTATGGTCTGATGATATGAATGTGATAATTCCAATTCCTTTGCAATTACTTAACCATGTTCTACAGGGTAGTATATTGTCTATTTTGGAGATTGTTGCATGTGCCATTAAGCAGAATGTGTATTCTGATATTGGTGGAAGGATACTCTGTAGACATTTACTGAGTTCACTTGTTCACCAGTTTGGTTCAGCTCTGATATTTCTGTGTTGATTTTTTATCCAGTTGATTTACCTATTTGTAAAAGTTGGGTATTAAAGTCACTCATTACAATTGTGTTAATGCTTATTTGATTTTTCATGTCCATTAATATTTGTTTTGTATAGTTGAGTGCACATGTATTTGGTACATGAATATTTTTATGATTGTTATTTCTTCTTCTTGTAGTTTTCCCTTAACAAGTACATAGAGACCTTCTTTATCTCCTTGATCAATCTTGACTTTAAGTTTACCTTGTCTGCAAATAGAATAGCTACCTCTGGCTTTTTTTGGCACCTGTCACCTGGAGTATTGTTTTCCATCCTTTGACTTTCAGTCTATGAATTTCTATTTGAATTAAATTTGTTTCTTGAATGCAGCCTATTGTTGGCTCTTGTTTCTTCATCCATTCTGCCAGGCTATTTCTTTTGATTGGTGAATTGAGACTGTTTACATTGATAGTTATAACTGATATATATTGGCTTGTTCTCGAATTTCTGTCTATTACTGAAAGTGTGCAAGTTTTAAATTTGTAGTACAGTTGTCTTAGACCCTGTTAGTCTCTTAAAACCTATTATTTTCTCAATATGTTTTGAGTGCTCCCATATCAAGGCATATTTATTTAGAATTATTTTCCTATTGCTGAATTGACTTCATTACTACTTAATGTCTTTTGTTGAATGTTTTATTGATACTGAGTGAATGTTGATTTTATCTGAGAGAAGTATGGGGTACTTTTGCTTTCTTTTGGACTCTACTTTCATGAAATATCTTATTCCATCCTTCACTTTCAGGTTGCTAAGCCCTTGGTGATAAAGTGAGTTTTGTGTAATTAAAAGTTAGGTCTTAAAAAAAAACCCATTCAGTCATTTAATTATAGACTTAAATTCTTGAACATTCAAGTTGGTTATTGATATATAATCAAAGGTATATTATAGATGTTTTGTAACTAGTTTTCCAGCTATATTGCAGTTCTTTTATTCCTATTCTCTTATTGCCTATCTATTCTAGCAGTGTGTTTTGGGTCCTTGCTTTTTCTTTTTGATTTATTTATGATAGATATTTATCTTCTGATCACCAAAATATTTAAAAAATCTTTTAATTACAATAAAATATTTTGAAATGGTAGCAAATTAGTATAGCCATATAGATAAGAATAGAAAAGATATTTAGCTAAAAATTATTTCTATAATTGAACTCAATGACTAGCATATGTATTAAAAATTTTATATCTCTTGTCATATATTTTGATATTGTCTGCCTATTAGCATATTGATATAATTGTTTCTAAATTGCTGTTTTTATTTTTCATGCATATCAATTATTTATGCACCATGTTTACCTTGTGAGAGCTTTATAAATCTGTCTGTATAATTATTATTATCAATCATTGTTTTATTATTTTTCATGTTTCCTATTTCATTATTATGTCTTTTACTTAGTTTCAAGAATACCTTTTATCATTTCATCAAGTCTGGTAGAATTACATTATTTCAGATTTTCGTTCCATTTCTGAAGGATATTGTTCAGTGTGGCATTCTGAACTTGAATTTTTTTCTTCACTACTTTGAAAATTTCATATTTCTCTCTCCTGTCTTATAATTTTCTGATAAGAATTCTTCAGTCAAGAGAATCTTCAGTCTGCATTATTTGTTTGTTAACCTTAATCTTTCAGTACTGCAAATCCTTTCATCATTCCCCTTTGACAGATGGTTTTTAAGTTATCATGAAGTAGACATACTTGAATAAAATTGGACTGGTGACTTTAAACTGTGTGCACCTGAAATTTTGTTTACAATTCTTTGAATTTGGAAGTTTTCTGTTTCTACTTCTTTGAATAAACTACTTCCTCTTTTACCATTATCAAGTTTCTCTTAAACTCCAATATTCCAAATATTTGATACATTAATTTTCTCTCAAAGATCCCATAGATTTTTCTTTTCTTTTTTTCTCTCACTGTATTTTCAAATACTTTATCTTGAAGTTCATTAATTATTTGTTGTTGAATCTATCTTCCTACTGGTGACTTCTGTCATATATGAAATGACAACTCAAGAATTTTTGTTTGATACTTTTATTTGCTTCCTTCTTTTGGTTAAATTTCTCTGAGCATTGCCTGAAGCTCATGGACTTTTTTAAAAAATTAAGAATCTTCTTAAAATAAGAAGCAAATTAGGTTCCCTATTTGAGAATCTACTTACACTGATTATTATATTGTCAGTTTGGGGAACATTATTTCATTATTAGGTGGCATCTTGTTTTCCTGAAAGCACTTCATACTTTTTGACATGTGACATTATATAGATAATGAAGGATTATATTTTCCTGTGCTGCTAATTTGGCTTTATTTATGCCAGTTTTCCCAGAAATTCTAAACAGTCTGCTTTTCTTCTCTGAATTTGCAATCGATTCTTTTATTTCAGCATTGGGAGGTGCATAGGTCCAGATTTGCTGAGTGTGTGGTCATGTTCTGCTGTCACTGGTTCAGTACCAGAGAGTGATCCAAGCTTAGGCTTGTTTTAAATCTCTAGTTGGTGTATATTGTTCTGAATGAACAAGGAAAGTACCTAGCAAGAGTAATTCCTCTCCACAAACCTCACCCTGGGTCTGAGAGAGGTCCAGGTGCTTCATCAACATTAATCAGCTAGTCATCAGGCTCTGTGTAGTTTACCCAGTTCTGGGTAGAATCATCATTAATGGATAAGCCCCCAAATTCTGTGATACACTTGTATCCACCAAGATCTCACCCATGCCCCGAAGCCCAATGATTGCAGCATAAAACTTTGTAAAGAGCAAAGTTCACAGCACGATTTGCGGCCAATTATTACGTGAACTCAGTCCATGACAAGATATTGCACAACCCTAAGGAGAAACCTGCATGTGTCATTGCTCCACTCCAAGGCTAGTGATAATATATGTGAAAAAATTCAATCTGTCCCAGTGCTGTGATGTCACTGTAGTACTAGATAGTAATTTGTGACTCTGGTCTACCGACGGGCCTTTAGCTTTTTTCTGTTGTAGGTTCTTATACTTGCTTGACCCTGAGACAAAGACATGTGGTAGTTTTCACACCTTGGTCCTCAGCCAGTATTGGTTGGATTTCTTTGTGCCATGAGCATGCCATTTGCCAAGTGACTTACAGAATTTTAACAACTCAGTGCACTATCGTGATTTGACAGAAGTCATGAGACTGTGAGAGAGGTGCAGGATTCTTCTCTAGGATCAGCCTAGTCCTGGGATTCAAGTTTAAACTTGGGCTTACTTCCTCATTTGTTCCCCAAGCAGGAGTTTCCTGTCTCCATGGTGGGTTGCTTGGAATCAAAGACGTGATGATAGGTATGACTATTTCCTTCCTGCATTCTCCAATATTTTTGTTTTTGTTATTAGTATTGTCATGCTAAAAACAGAAAGGATGATCTCTTATTTGTTTTCCTTAGTACTTATGAAAATGGTTTAATGCTGGTGTAGCAGTTCAACCTGTTGGATATATGGGAAGAATATCACCTGTAGATCTTGCTCAGATATCGTCTTGCTGTGTCCCTAAAATGAAAATTCCTTTGCAAAGCCTTCTTTTAATTACATTCCAAGAAATTTGTTCTACTAAATACTTGGATTTTTTTTTATTTCTGAGGTATTTCTCACATGAACAATACTTTCCACCACAAAAGATCTTCAAACTGATTTTTATTATAAGTCATCATGTATGAGAATGTGCTACATGATATTTCTATTAATTGTAATTGTACTGTAATTCCAGCTATACGTGTGGTACCCAAGATTTAAAAACTTATATTAATACCTATGTGACACTACTAGAACTACACCAGTAAGTATTAATAGCTCTTGATCAACTTTGTGTCCCTAAAGCCTGTTCCAAAAGCTATTGTCAATCAAAATCCTGATAAAACTATTGCCTGACAAGCATAACTAAGCAAAGCAGTTTTCAGTGAAACAAAGATAATCCTGCTAATATTGTGTCCAAGATACAATGTCTCAACTCATTTAAAAGAGTTTTTGACCCTTTGCCAGTTAACTTTCCGTAGAGGCTCTTAAAAGACAGTGCACACACTAACAAGAAAACCTGGGAATAAGATACATTTTCATCAACTATGAGAATTAGCAGACCGAATCAAATGACCACAAGATAACCATGAGTAATCCTATTTCCTAGGAGACAAAATTAATTTAATATTTGTATTGCTGAAGAAAATTCAAATGCAATATAAGACTTTTAATCACTGTGGTTGTCAGATTGTTCCTCTGAGTTGGAGGATCAATTTGTGTCAGTTGAGCCTACTGTTTTAAAATTAAATATTCTGAGCTACAACAGCAAGTGAGTCTGAAAAGTTGTTATGAAATGTAACCATTGCAGTGCTCCTCAAATATCACTAACTAATAATGAATGAAACAAAACTAAGTTTAATTCACCACATTCCATTGAATGAGGGAAGTCATCACTAGTCTTAGTTTCTTGACTCAGTCTTGCTAGAATTTTAGAAATGGAATATTTATAGATATTTCAGTACATGGGCTCAAATATTTTAAGGAAGCTATTCAAGATAGAGTTTTGATTAGAACTGAGAACAATTCACACACTTTAGAATGTGTGTGAATAATTTGAAGATAATAAAGTAGAAGTAAAAACAGGTTAATTGTTGATTGCATGAATTAGGTATGGAAACTGTATCAAATTGAAACAGAATGGGTTACTTACACAATGGAAATCCCTTTTCTTACATTTCTGGAGGCTAGAAGTTGAGGTCAGGTTTTGGCAGGGTTGGCCTCTATTCTGGGCTTGAAAATGGTCATCCTCTTGTAGTTTTGCTTAATTATCTTGTCTGTGTATGTCTTTGCCCTAAATCTGTTCTTGTAAGGACAACAGGCATGTTGGATTAGAGCTTATTCTCATGATCTCACTTATCCTTAAGTATCTCTTTAAGTACCGTATCTCCAAATACAGTGTCATTTGGCAATACTGAACATTAGAACTTCAACATAAATTTGGGAGGATGGGAAACAATGCATAATATGACAATTATTAATGAGTTCTTAACTCAGGTGGGTTAGGTTGCTGTTTTATATAAATTAACTTGTTGGAAGTTGTAAAGCAAATGACATGCTTTATAGTGTGATTTTTCTTGGAAAATGTTTTTGATTTTGTTATGTGCCTTGATCATCCGTTTATATTTTTTTTCCTTCAATGAGCTGAGTTACTTGTCCATGGCTCCCTCCATGTCATCGCACATTATGAATTTGGAGAAATTGCTTAATCATTTTAAAGCTGTTCCTTGATGATTTTAACAAAAAAAAAAACAGAAAATCTTTCAGCATAGTTCATATTAAATTCTATTTAGCATGGTGATGCTGCTGCTGCTAATGACGATGATTTCGTGGCTGGGGCTGGGAAGACTACCAAATCATATATTTGAGACATAAGTTCCAAAGTAAAGGTAATATTGGGAGATTCTGAGATAGAGCTTTCAGTTTTGGTAAGAGTAATGAGTAACAAACCCATATTTTCTTTGCTATAATATTGTAAAATTTAGTGTTTTAGAAATCATTGTAGAGCATTTACTACCTGAAAATTTATTTTATTAAATTATTAAATAAATCCATACAATTGGTCATTTTTTCTTTTCATCTTAGCTATGAGAAAAGAAGGCTCACAGCAGCCATTTAATCTAGTTCAAGTTATTCATCAGGCTGTAAAAAGCCAGGATTTGAGCCTGAACCTTTCTGAATCAAAATCTCATGTTCTTAGGTAGTAGTTTCTTTAACCATTTTTTAGCAGATATTAGAAAAGAAGACACTGCAGTAAATTATTTTCACCCCTGTAACTTGTAGCTCCTTTTTCATTAAAAGATATTTGGACTTATTTCAACCAGATAAGTAGCCACGAGAGAATCACCCCGATAAAAGTTTCACTGCCTGATTATGCATGCATGCAGCATGCTGTAACTCTGGGAATTTGGTCACCATTTCAAAGATGAGATCTGACATGGCCTTGTAGTTGAGGGAATAGAAATCCTTAACACTATGGAATACACTCCCATCCTTTCTAGGTGCCTTGGGGAGATATATCTATAATTGATTACTCAAGTTCCAGCTGTTCTCAGAACTGTGTCATTGAAGTCATGAATTATTTGCTGAAGCTAATATGTGGATAACAGTTAAATCAGCATAGTGAATTTATCTCTTGCATAATCTGTCTTGCAAATACTATTGTCTAAATAAAAGATACGTGTTTTTCAAAGAAATCAGTCTAAATTATTTTTAAAATAATACAAAACAAATGCTCATGAACAGGCACTGTAAGTCTTTGTGAAATAGACGTCAACAATGTTTCACACAATTTTCAGGGCTTTTTTTGAAGATGTGTCTAAACATTTTGGATAGTATATTTCTAACTTGATAAACTTGTTTCCTTGGGCATCATTATTTTGAATTTATCACTTTGAATTACAAGATGAGACTTTGCATACAGCCCTGACCAGAGTGCTATTTGCCAAGGTTGCTTGGTAAGAATTTCTTTTTGCATTTTTACATGCTCTTGCAAAACGTACTTCTCATTTTTAATGTGTGCAGGAATCATTTGTGAATTTTTAATACTCATTGGATGTGGTTCAGGTCTCAATTACTGTGCTTCTAACAAGCCTCAAACTTATGATGATGTTACTCACCCCAAAACTATTATTTGAGTAACATCATACAATAACATGACCACTCATCTCATGTGACCATGGACCCGTTTTGAATATGTCTATTCAGAGTAGAAAAATGACAAAAGTATAACACCAGCAATATATTTTGAAAATTTAGCATACACGTTGAAGTATAAGCATATCACTGACACTTTGCATAATGATTACACAACAAATAGCATTGTTGGGAATACATTTGACTTGGCAAAATATAATATTACAGTTAACATTATGTTTTTGTTGTTGTTGGTTTGCTTGAGTGCCTAGGCAAATTTTAATGAATATTTGCATTGTACTGTGTCTTTGTTGCACTACATTGGTCAAGCAGAGTTAAGACAAGACTGTGGCTCAGTGGAACAGAGATGGGCCTTGGCATTGTCACGCTGCAGGATCTGTACATATTAGTGATTCCAATGCACTGCTGCTTCCCACAGTGCTCCTAAATGCAGGGGCTTCTCACCCTAGCATCACCAGCAATTAGAAGAATGGCAGGAAAGTCTCAGGTCTACCGGACTGACAGTTCTGCTGGTTGGCACGGGACTGACACAGATCAAATCCCTTTCTTACATGCAGATTTCAAGAATAATTGTAGAATATTAGGAGTGTAACTTTGGGAAATAGAGATGTAGCAGAGTAGTCTAGCCTCTGTTCCAACCCTCGCTTAGAAACAGGATGAGTTTCAGCACTTTAGTCCAATGAGTCTCATTTCGCTGTGGCATAAAACTCAGCGTGGGCCACTTGTCAAGCTGGCTCTCTTGCAATACAAATGGGGCACATGCTGATAAAACCTTCCATTCCCCGTGCAGCTTTCCTGAGCCTGAGGGGACTGACTCGCAATGAATTCTAGGTTTCTGTTTTCCCTTGCTGCCTATCTATAAGTCATAAAGTTGCTCCACGTAACTTGCTATGTGTGTGGGTAGTTTGCCTCACTGCACTCAGACAAATTGGTAACCTGGGCACACTGAATCTGCTTCACAAAGTTCTCATGTTGCTTAGATATTTACAACACACCATTTGGAAGGAATATCCATCCTTTGATCGTTTTATCAAGTGCCATAATGTAGGAAATGTATCTTAACCATAATATCAGATTTCATGCATTTAATAGCAACTAAAAAGAAATTTGTAAAAATCCAATAATGTTTCATTTATTCTGATGTTATTATAGGGAATGTGTGAAGCTATGTTACAATCACTGCTCACATATAGGATTATCTTTCCTCAAACCTAAGGAAAGATAAAATGTAGCTCATAGGAGTTTTGTGCAGGGAATCTTGAGATGATAGAATGTGTTGCAATTCTTAGTTATGAATGGCTCTGCTGAAATGGAAGTTTACTTTCAGTAAAGTAACTCTCTGCAAACACAGGAGCTTTTTGGTACTATAATCTGTCAAAATATACTACATCATCAGGCTCCGTGTGGCATACAATGAAGCATGAGTATTATAGCCTTCAACAAAATAATATATATTGCCATCTTATCAGATACAGATTGCACTCAAAACTTAAATTACAGTCACCAAAAGTATGGTAATGTGATTTTTCACATATGAGACAAAATAATTCAGTGATTAAAAACCTATGTGAACATGTGACTTACTATCTCTTCTATTTATGTTTTCCTATCTCCAAAATAGAGGTGATAAGAATAGCTACTTCTTAGGGCTTTTGTAAGAGGAGAATTAAATAAAACGCGCAGACTACATAGACTGGTTTGGCAAAAAGTTGTAACATGTTGAATGTTGCTAGTCTTACATAATGAAATGCTCCTTACTAAATTTTGAGCTAGCCAAAGACAGCAAAGATTAAATAACTCAAAACAAAATCTGTATTACTGGTGTAGTATAAGAAATGTGCATTCTTTGTATTTTTTTTTTTGTTTCCACTGATGAGAAAATTTAATAATAGCTCGCATGGTCTATTGACAATAAACAATACAAATGCTTAAAGTTCATTTGGAATATTTTTCATTTAATAAGAGAAAATCTGAGGGCTTCTCACAGTATTTCACGGCATAGGTAAGACATGATGACTTCATATGGGGAAAACATAAGTCAGGTGAGGAGGTTTTTCAGAAGTCTTCTTGGAAGAAATAATGGGTTGAATCAGAATTCAATGGAAGATAAGGAACATGATATAAGCAATGACCATATAAATAATATTAGGTGAGAATTTTGGTGAGGAAAATCTTATAGAAAAGACAGATGACCATAGTCAAGTCAATGACTGTCTTAAATTCTAAGGAAAGAGAAACTCCCCTAACCAGAACAGTTACATAATTCCACAAGTAGGAGACAAATATTTGCGTTCTTCCCAAATTGCTGTTGAAATCCGAAATGTCAAAGCAACGATTTCAGAGGGTAGGGTTTTTGGCAGGTAACCTGTTCGTGACGGTAGAGCCCTTCTGGTGGAGCAGTGCCCTTACTAGAAGCAAAGTTATGACAGGTACAGTGGCACATGCCTGTAATCCCAGCTACTGGGGAGACTGAGGCAGGATGATAACAAGCTCAAGGTCAACCTCAGTGATTTAGCAAGACCCTGTACAAAATGAAAAATAAAAATCGCTGCAGTTGTTGATCAATGACAAAATAACTGGGCTCGATCTTCAGTTCCAGAAAGAAAGAGGAGAGCAGGAGCTGGAGGGAAGACATCAGAGAACCCTCCTCACCCAGTCTTTCACCTTCATATGGGGAACTGGAAGGCAATAATCAGAGCTTAATGTCCTGGCATGCTGTGGTCCAAACTGCAACCTTAGAGTCATGAGAAATAAGTGGGCGTTTGTTTTGTTTTGCTTTGTTTTGTTTTGTTTTGTTTTGTGTTGGTTTTAGCCATGTGCATAATCTATGAAATTTTTTTATACAAGACGAACCATGACATAAATGTGCATATTAAATCAGAAATTAATCCTATTATTTCCATATGTTACAAATTGCTTCATTTTTACAAGGGGACAATTAATAAGAAATAAAAATGCACACAAATAATATATAAAACAGTAAATTCTTGTCACATTCAATTTTAAAATTAAGACTAATATTTATCCTTATTTTGAGGTTGATGTTGCTTAGATGAAATTGGTAGGGTTGTCTGTATGTTATCCTTCAAACTAACCAATACATCTTTTGCATTCTGATGATACTAAAACTAAAGAAAGTTGCAAGGTATTTGTAGCCAGTCCAGTACATCAGATTCAAGTTCAGGAAGATCAGGTTTCTTTAAGTCGTTTTGATTGAATCTCTTACTTTGTCCTCAATTCATCTGAATTATTTTAGAATGGGCTATGGTTCTTATGCATTTATGTCAGTGTGGATCGCAATGAGGGCACACTTTGTTACTGTGACATTTTTCTAATAGCTCTTTTAAAATTTTTTTTTGTTTTTTCTGATGTAATTAATAATTTAGTGATGTATTTAAGGATATTTCTCATAGACCATAAAGACATTTATATAATTTATCTTTTTTCAGTTGGTAGTTAGTTGAAAACTCTTATTTTTGGACAAAGGTCAATATTAATGAGTCCAGGGCCTTCAATTCAACAAAAATTAACATATTCACTTGGCCATAATACATCTATTCCATCTTCAGTCAAGCAATAAATAAACTTCTTGACTGCATAATTAGATTTCATTTGGGTTTTAATTTTCTCTCATTTAAAACCTTAGTTCCATAAGTGAATAGTTAATAATTCTGTCTCAAATTCAATGAAGCACCGGAAGACAAAACATCTCCAAACCCCGTGTTTGTTGTATCGAACATGAATTCCAATTCAGTGCCCTTCAAGTTTTATAAAATGAAGATTTTCTGTTATAGATGATGAATTTCATAAGAGAAGATGGGGATTCTTTGGGGATCAAGGATGATCTCTTAGATGTGGGAAGATGCATTATGTTTGGAACTTCAAACATCAAGCGTGTTCTATGCGTGCAGAGAATACCAAGGTTTTCTTTAATACATTTTACCTAGTTTTTCCCTTTTCTGTCCTTTTCACTTGGCAGAAAATGTGCCACTGTATCAAGAGATATGTATGTCCTTTCAAATTTTTAACAGGAACTCAAAAATTGAAACATTTCTTTGATGCTGTCAGCATACTCACAGCAGATGACAAGTAACTGACTATACTGAGAAATAGCTAGGTTTCCACCTGAATGCATGCTGAATCAAAATGGTAGGAATTGTAATCACAGATTAATAAAAATCTGTTCTCAGACATCATGAAAAGCATTGACGTTTCCAGAGTGGTGTCCATCATTCCTTTGTGAAATTAATTTTTATTTTTTTCCTCTTTGCACCCAAAACAATGAAAACTAATTATATCTCACCCCCTCAAAATCTGCTTTATGTTTTGTTTCAAATAGTATTAGATAATTTGTAAAGAAAATTTTACCAGAAATTTCAGTAAAAATTATTTCACAGTATATCTCTAGCATTGCATAGTATAGAATGATGCATGAATAGAGCATAAAGTCAAAGACAGAGAAAGTATGGTTTTAGAAATGTAAGAGGGATGACCAGCGGATAATGGACTTTGTCTGTACGGTGGACATTTGAGACTGTATGACAGATTTCTGTGATCTGAAGAGGGTAAACTAAAAGTCCTGTGGATGAAGCAAGCATAAGTAGAAAAAAGCAAGGGTCATGGACTACAGAAACCACACAAGAACCATGAAGAAAGTTATAAAGAGGTGTGTTTGCTGAGGGAAATGGAATGGTAGGAAATTTAAACATTAAAGAAGAGGAGTGGATACCAATTAAGGGACAGAAAGATTTGTTGTTAGAGATTGAAAATCTGTATGCTGAAGTTAAACGTTTGATGAATAAACACAGTATGAAATACAAAATAGAGAATGGGAGAAAATGTAACGAGAAAACCCCTGGAATTTGAAATACAGCTAGATTTAAGATCCCATTGAGAGAAAAATCAGAAACATGACTCTAAATATTTGAAGCCATATAATTATTGAAAAATATTTACAACTCATGCATACAAATATCAAAATTTCACACATTAGCAGTATATCATATAGACATTGCATGAGTACACCAGGGAGGATAAAGATAGATGGTTCATGTCTAAACAAAAATTTTGCATTACAGTAAAAACCACCTTGCCATTAATTCCCCTAAAAATACTCCACCTTTCTCCCAACACATTCATCCCATTGTTTTTGTCACTTTCAGACCCAGCTCTGGAAGTCCTCCTTTGTGATTGTGTCTATGAGGAGTAATCAGAAATCCGTGAATGCAGTAACCTAAGGGTCATGCAATTGAAAGCCAGACTTGGGAGAACACTATGGTGCCACCTCATCTTTCCGATTCACCAGAACTGGCACCGTGTGACGTCTGGGTCTTCCTGAAAGTGAAAATGACCATGAAAGGTAGGTTTCTTGAATAATTAAAAGAAGGACTTTCAGTGCTGCCTCAGAAAGTGGTAAGAATGTTGGGATAAATTTGTTCAAAATGAGGAGGGAGAGTTTAAGGTCCACGAACAGTAATTTGTTTTTTCCTGTAACTTTTAAAATTAAAATGCATATTCATTTTACTTTTTGATCATGCCTCATACTATGTACAGCATTCAAACCAAGTGAAACATTTTTTCATAATCAAATATTTATCATTTTTGTGAGGAAATACTGTATTTCATAATCCTTTTTTAAAAATCCTTTCTTCTAGCTTTTGAAATTTTTTAAAAAATCCTTTCTTCTGTTGCCAATCTGATACTATGAAAAAGAACACTAGAATTCAGTGCTCCTAACTGCAACTTAGTACGTTTCCCCCTTCACTCTCCCTTTTTCTGTCCACCATTGGTAGCCACTATTCTCTTCTCAGCATCTAAGGCATTGCCTTTCATACATTCCATATATGAATGCGTGAGATTATGCCATATTTTTTGTGCCTGATTTATTTCTTTTAATATTAAACATTTCCAGTTCCATTCATGTTGTGACAAATGACAAGATATCATTCTTTTTATGGCTCCACACTCTTGTCATTGATGTGTGCACCACAGATTTCTTTTAGCGATACATCAGTGGGTGGGTACTTAATTTGCTTCCATTTCTGGGCTACTGTGAATAGAGCAGTCATACATTTTACAAAATTTTTGATGGCATCCATAAGTGTGGATATTGTTAAATAAAACATAGATATTTTTCAGTAGGTATATTTGAGTATTTGGGAAATACAATATCCTGTATTATGTACAAAACAGTAAAAGTACCTTAACTGCAATAGAATTATGACCAAAACATAAAAAATTAAACCATAGTTTAACAACACGCAGGTAAAACGTGATGTGATTTAATCCTTGAACAAATCCTTCCACATTACTTTTCATAATTTACCACTGATCTTTAATTATATATAATAGAAACAGGAAAGTGATTGTAACTGTTTAAATATATTTCAAATGAAAAAATCATATTTCACTCAACAGTTCAGGGATAAAAAATGCTTTCCAAATATTTTTGTCTCTCGGTTTAATTAATGGTTTTAGTGTTTTGTTTTATTTTGTTTTGTTTTTGTTTCTGTCTTCTGTTCAGAATAAGCAGAAAGAGTCTTGATAAGGAAGGAGACCCAGGTGTAGTTCTAGGTTATTACCATAAGATGGCAATGTTAAATACGTGGGGTTTAACCCATCAACTTCATTCAACTCGATGAAAAAGTGATTTTTGAAAATGTAACATTTAAAATTAAGAAAGCATCTGTAAGAAGTTACATATAACTCTAAAGAAGAATTAAAATATCAATTAGAATTCACGTTCTGTGCTGCCTTGGATTATTTTCTGCTGTTCTTCTTGGTAATGATCATGAATTGATTTAATTTGGAACTGAAACCTGAACTCAGTCATTCCCAGTTGTTCTATTAGTGCTTGTCTACTTTGCTCGCTGTTCTTGCCAATTCAAGATGTGAGTAAAGCCAGCAAAGTGTCAAAGTCTTCCCGCTAACCCGAAGCCTGGCTTCAACTGTGTCTTCTCAGTAATGATCAGAGTCTCCCCATCCAGGAGACAGGAAGAACTTGCCTTTCCTTGAGTCGCTGCCAGGTAATAGATGATGGAAATTATTTAACAGCCTCTTAACTTTACCAAAAGCAGTTAGGTAATACCCCTGACGACTGAACAAAAGTCTCTTCATAATAGAGCTGTATTTTTAAAGCAAACGCACATTTTCAATCCTTATAAAAAATTGTGCAATATTACAATTTAATAAGTTAGTAATATTATTAATTTAAAAATAGAAAATGCTAAATTGAACTAACATTCTTGTGTAGTAAATATATATGTAGTCAATAAATGTAAATGAATATTGAAAGTGATCCTTTAATGACAATGAGAGTAATTTTATTATATGTTTGAAATTATAGTTCAAACATTAAATTAAATTTAGTTTATCATTTAAATCTCACCATAAATGGATGTGGAAATTTTTACAAGCCCCATTTTAAAGACAATAAGGTAGATGTTGAGATAATTATGAAGATGTCACAGTCAAAAATGCCTTTACCATATTTCAAATCAAGGTTAGAATAGTTCCACACATTCATTTTTCTATACCAAACATATATATATAATCTTCTCCATAGCTATTTTTATTAAAGATGACAAGACTAAATTTTACTACAGCGACAAAACTAAATTTTACTTCGGCTGTCATCGATTCCCAATTATTGTCACAAAACTGAAAATATGCCTTATTTTAATCTTTATCTTTTGTTTAGGATGAAAGCAAGTGTGCTCTGGGCTCTAGACTCTAAAATCTTGACACATTAAAAACTAATTTTTAAAGTGATGCAGGTTTCTGTATTTCCATAAATTCACGTGGTAAGATAGCATTACAATATGTGTGAAAGACATTCCATGAAATATTGCTTTGATTGAAAGTTTCAAGTTTCAAAATAACAAACTAAATTTCATAGGTTTCAGTTCTTCCATTAAAAACACGAGAAAAAATGCATTATTTCCTGTTAA
This sequence comes from Dasyprocta punctata, assembly GCA_004363535.1. Classification (NCBI taxonomy): domain Eukaryota; kingdom Metazoa; phylum Chordata; class Mammalia; order Rodentia; family Dasyproctidae; genus Dasyprocta; species Dasyprocta punctata. The sequence goes on along the minus strand of RJWM01008369.1, from coordinate 30,421 downwards.
TACTATACATTAATGTTTTTCAGGCAGGCATATAGTTCTATTAAAATGTGTTTCATTTTGTTGTCTGTATGTATACCTTATTAACTAGTTAAAATTTTCATAGCATGCTAAACAAAAAGTACTACATTGGATGGAAGTTTCTCCTTTTCTTGCTTTTGTTCTCTCTCCCCGTCTCTCAGGATGTCTCTGGACATCTCCCCCACCTGACTCGCTTTCTCTCTCCCCACCTCTTTCTCTTCCCTACTGCAGCTTGAACCTATGCCTGGCACATACAATGATAACCTCAGCTCATGAACTTAATTCTTCCCAGGATTCTGGTTGCAAACTGAATTGAATGAGAATGAAATCAAATTCAGTGGTGAGTTAGGTTCATTGTTGATGCTATAGGGAAATTTGATTCAGTGCTCATTTAGCTCTGTTATGACCAGAATCATGGAAAGAATCAAGTTTGTGAACTGAGGTATCACTGCGGTTGCCACATTCTATCATTGCATGAAATCCCTTGGTCTTTATTTTATTTTATTCTTTTTTGGGGGTGGATCTCATAGTCAAACCAGTTTGAATGCCTGCTAAGCTTCAGTTTTTGGAACCGAAGGCATTCTCACTTATGCATTTACAATAATTTTAATGTTCCTATGTAGATACAATTTCCTCTGTGTAACAATGTGTTTGATTATGATTCTGAATTAAAATATTTCTTAGGAACTTCTAATTAAGAAAGTATTCATTGTTTAGGTATGTAAGAGCGCTGCTAATAAGCAATTCAAACTATATCCAGGGATGAGGTTTCCTGGGATATAGGTTCCTGGACATGCTAGTATGCAGAACAAAATTATGGCCAAAGATATATCTCAGTGGCACAGTGCCTGCCTGGGAAGCATGAGGTCCTGAGCTCGACTACCAGTATCCCCCGCAAAAAAAAAGAAAAAAAAATTATGACAATGTAGAAAGATAGCGCTAGAGTGTTATGCTGATTATACAAGCTCAGATTAGCAGTATTTATGATTCTAAAGATACAGCAGGATTCAAATTAGACTTTTTGCAGGAAGAAATATAATTTTAAAGTGGGTGTAATGTTTCTCAAATGATGTCACATTAGTAAATGTCCTGACTTCATTTAGGAAGATGGTCATACAGAAAAAAATTTACTTTGATGAGAAATATAAATTAGAAAATTTAATAAAATCTACATGAAAATGTATTGTCATGGTCTGTTTTCTTTATTAGGAATAGTATATGATCTCTCATCTGACCAATAAATATAAATCGATCTTAGGGGAATAGTTGCCGAGAGATAGATAATGGTGCTATACATACAGATCTCCATCTCTGGTTCTGAGACCATCGCACATGCCTCAACTTCTCTACTTTATGAACAACAAGAAAACAATTTCTTTCATTTAAAGAAGACTTCTGTTGTCAACATTTCATGTGAATATTCTGAAGGACGAAATCTGGATTATACTTCTAACATTCCTAAATTAGTACTTATTTAAACATATCTTCTAATGGAAGTTTATATTTTAATCTTTATTTCAGACCTAAAAGCACTCAAATACATTCCACTCTCAAGACCTCTTCTGCATTTTCTGCCTCTTACTTTTTTGTCAACCACTTCCCTTAGAAAGCTGCAGCATTTTGTAACTGAAGTTTTCTTTTAGCTCAGTGTTAGTTTTCAGCTGATGTAATAAAGTACAGCAGACTTAGTGGTTTAATGCTGCACTCTATTATTCTACAGCATAAAGGAGAGAAATCCAGAACAGATTTGACTGACCTAAACACAAGATCCTGTGGGATTGCGGGCCTTCCTAGAGGCTCCCAGTGGGAATCTCTTTCTTTGCTCTTCTCAGCATCAGGAAGCTGCTGCAGTCTCTGGCATGTGGCACCCTTGCTCCATTTTTAAAGCCTGAAAAGGTGGGTTAAATTCTTTCCGTATTGGCATTTCTGTTCTCTTCCTTACGCCTCCCTCTTCCTCTCTTAGGGCCTTTACTTTTTCCAGTAGATTGACCTGGCCTGATACAAGGTGTGTTTCATCTTTACTTCTATCTGCAATATTAATTATTCTTTTTTGATACTTCATCCTGTTTTCATAGGTTCCAGCGATTAGGACATGGACATCAGTTTTTAGAGATGGAGGCAACCATGTATATTGCAATCTGCTTATTGCAATCCTTCATCAGCAGGTTAAGGTCTCTGGATCACAAGGTCTTATAAAACACTGTTTTGTTTTCAAAATGTGTTTTTCGTAAGAGCTTGTGTTTCATTTTGTCTCCTACTCACTGTTTTTTTTTAATTGTCTGCAGCATATGATCTTATTTCCTCTCTTAGAAATTAAGAGAATATTTCTAATAGTTGTAACACTAATTTACTCTGCCTGAATGTTTGTGTTTATGCAGAATTCACCGTGAAAGTCCAGTCAGCAAGGTGATGGTGTCAGGAGGTGTCCTCTTTTGAAGGACGATCCTGAGATATGTCCCATTTTGGGGACACTGTAAGAAGCTGAGTATCTGCAACACAGAATAGGTTCTCACCAGAATCTATGTTGCCACCCTAATCTCGAACTTCCTGGCTTCTAGAATGGTAAGCATTTAAGGGTCAAGGGTGTAGCTCAGCGGCACGATGCCTGCCAGGCAAGTGCGTGGTCCTGAGTTCAATTCTCGGTTCCAAATAAAATAGAATGATAAGGAAAATTTTCTCTTTTTTATGTATGTAATCTACACGGATCAAGGCATTTTGTTATAGCATCCCTAATGAAATAAGATAGCCTCATAAAAGTGATTTTTTAAACTTTCTGTAGATAAACTATTACTGTTGGGATAAATTATTTAAGGGACCCTCTTTAGTCCCTTAATAATGTAAAACATAGCATTATAAAATAATTAATCACCATCATCATAAAATAATAATGAGATTACTGATTCTAAAATTGAAATACTAACAGTCAACTGTGAAAATATCACCTGTATCCAGTCATGGGTCCTATAATGTTGTATTTTTGAAATTAATTTTATTGCTACACTTCAGATATATAATAATCACATTCATCACAGGGAATTTGTACCCGTATACAATGTAAATTGATTCTTCTTTTTCCCCCAGCCCCTTCAGTTCCTCTTGGCTTCCTTATTTACAAAAGCTGTTGATGTACTCGCCAATGACAGCGTGCGTATTCCACACTGTCTCCTGCCATGTGGCCTCGTGACATCCCAGTCATCTGACCTTGTCCTGACACAGTGATGGCAAACCTTCAGCACACCTGCTGCAGCAGGAACACAGAGCTGGCCCTGTCGACAGGTGAGCCTGGTTTTCCTAACCAAAGTTTGACAAATTATCAGCATACATACAGTACCAAAGATCATATTAATTGTACAAAAGCACGCCAAGTGCAAACTTTTACCTTTCAATAAAAAGCTGTTCGTACCATTAAAGGTTCAGTTATTATGTTTTACTTTTAAGACAAAAGACGTTAACGTATGAGTTGCTTTTTCTAAACTAAAATTTCAGTATTGAGGTTTAATAGTCATGTTGTCTCTTCCCGATACATATGTGGGTTTGGGGTTGCTGTTTGGACACTTATCTCTGAAAGATTCACTATCACTTTCCTAGTACACATTATGAAGTTCACACAACAAAGAAATTGCCTTGTGCAACATTTCTCGGTATGTATCTTCACCATGAAGTGAATGACTGTGCGTAAAATTTGATTTGAATAAAATGGTTTCTCTTCAATCATACGTAAACTTGAAATAGCATTCATGAGTGACTGTCTTAAACCAGCGTAAGGACAAAAGATAATGTTATCTTTACTGTGGCAGATATAATCTTGAGTATTCTGGTGATACTAAAGGAAAGAATTGCTTAAATGCATTTTTCAACCTTTTTTTTAAATTCTATATCAGCTAAACATATTATATTTGACAATATTAATTTCAAAGATCAGATTATTACAAATAGCTTTGTTCTGGAGGCTGTATTTAAAGTGATAATTTAGCTGCTACAATGAAAATTTTTACAAAATATGGACTGCCTGGGAGGCAGTAACATGACAGAAATTAAAAACTACACTTACAAACTTTTAACACACTTTTTCATAAGTCCCCACAAGCAGAAACATATCCAGAACGTTCTGTAACCTAAAATATTTTAGTATCGATAAAACTTTTTCTGAATTTTAGTAATTTTTAAAAATTTTATTATATTTAATGAATTAATTTTTTTAAAAAAATTTTATCTTTTTGACACAGGGTTTCACTATGCTGTTCAGGCTGACCTTGAACTCACTTTGTAGCCCAACCTAGTCTTGAACTAACAGGGATCTTCCTGCCTCTGCCTCCTGAGTGCTGGCATTACAGGTGTGCACCACCAATAATGGTTTGTAATATTAAGTAATTTGTCCTCTAAATACTTTTGGCAGTGAGTTATTTTCAAATAAAAATGATCATATTGTTGGAGGGCTACTTTTTTAATTTGAGAGGATTGACTGCTCAACTATCTCATGGTTACTAATGCTACTAACATTCATGATATTTCCTAAAACTAGGATAATGGACAGTGTTTGCTTGGCGTTATAGTGGAAACAGCTACATTTCTGGGACAATTTTTTTTTTAAATCAGATATCATAGAAAAATTTCATTTTGTGTTTGAGGACTATCTCCTCAAACTGGATGCAGTTATTTTGTATACTGGAAGTTATAGGTGATGAGTAATAATTATGTTCATTTGAAAGATGAAGCAATAAACTTTTCTATTTCTCATTTAAAATTGCATAACATAAATTGTCTTCCTCAAAAATAATGATAACAAAATATTGCTTTATGGTAAATTAAATGTTCCCTTACATAGGAGTATATTTTTGTATTGCTTCCAACAAAATTTCTAGTTCACTTCAGCTAGTGTCCAATGTCATCGATATTTCTTGGGCAATAGCTACTAAGACTTATTTACAGCATCCAGTTGGCATAAACTAGATCTACTCCAATGAATGATTTTCAGGACTGAAACTGAACTCTCTGATATATGGTTATAAACTTCTGTCCTAGGTATTATCTCTAATTTTTAAGATAATTGTGACAGCCTATGAGTCATGTAGAGAAACAAACACAAATATACAGCTTTCTGGATACCCAGTGGAAGCCTCAGTTTTTCTCAGGTCAACAACATTGCTACTTTCCTACAAGATGGTCGTATTCCTTGTTCAAAAACCATACTGGGATTTTGGGAAATGAATTTTTATTCTCTAAATTTAAAGATTGTTTTTGGGAGAATCCCTAGAAGATGGATAGTTGGATCAAAAGGAGTTTTTACTTTCAGCTTTTTGAGTAATCTCCATACTGGTTTCCATAGTGGTTGCATCACTTTACACTCCCACCAACAATGGAGAAGGGTTCTTGTTGACCCACAGTCTCGCCAGCATTTGTTATTGTTTGATTTCTTGATGGTAGCTATCTTTTCTGGAGAGAGAGAATCTCAGTGTTGTTTTAATTTGCATTTTTCAAATGGCCAGAGATGTTAAACATTTCTTCATGTTTTTATTGGTCATTTGTATTTCTTCAACCAAGAAGTGTCTATTCATCTCTGATGCCCATTTTATGGTTGGGTCTTTAAATATAGGACTTCAAATGTTGTTGAATTCTTTTTATATTCTAAATATTAGTCTGTTGAGGAGTAGCTGGCAAAATACTTTTCCATGTATGTAGGTTGTCTCTTCGCTATGTTAGTGATTTCCTTTGCCATACAGAAGCTTTCTAATGATGTGATCCCATGTGTTGTTTCTTGGTACTATTTCTTGTGCAACCAGGATTTTGATCAGAAAATCTTTCCCTGTATCTATGTCTTCAAGAGTGTTATGTATTTTGTCTTTCAGCCGATTAACTATTTCTGTTCCAATGTTTACATCTTTGATCCATTTCAATTTTAGTGTAGTACATGGTGAAAAGTGTGAGTCTAGATTCAGCATTCAGCATGTGGACAGAGTGTTCTCTCGGTACCATTTGTTAAAGAAGTTGGCTTCCCTTCAGCAAAGGTATTTGGGCCCTTAATCAAAAGATGCACAGCCAAGTATGCCGAGAGTTGTCTCTGTATCTTCTCTCTTTTCCATTGATCTACACGTCTGGCTTTGCTTTGCTTTATTTTTCCCAGTACCCTGCTATTTTTAACCCTGTAGCTTTATAGTACAACTTGAAGTCTGGGACTTTGATGCCCCTAACTTGCTCTTGCTGCCCAGAACTACTGTTCCTATGCGACGTCTCTTCCGGTTTCACATGAAACTTAGGATTGCTTTCTTCATAAGGAATGTTATTGGTATTCTGATTGGGACTGCACTAAACCTATATAACAGCTTTTGAAGAATGACCATTTTGAGTAAATCTGTTCTGCCTATCCAGGAACAGGGGGTGTCTTTCCACTTTCTGGTGTCTTCTCTAATCTCCTTTTTCAGAGTAATAGAGTTTTCACTGCAGAGGTCTTTCACTTCCTTGGTTAGGTTAATTCCTCTGCATTTCATTTTTTTTTTTTTTTGATGCTATTGTGAAGGGTGCTGTTTCCGTAATTTACCTCTCTGAATTTATTATTCGTATACAGGAGTGTGACTTTGTGTCCTGCTATCCTACCGAATTTGGTTAGTAATTCTAGGAGTATTTTGGGGTGGTTTTGGGGGTCTCCTATATAGAGGATTGTTATGACTCATTCAATATTTAAAAAGTTATTTACTGTCCCTAATAGGTCGTGTCTATTAAGATACAAAGTACGAAATAAGATTCTACAAATTAGCATAATACTTAGGACACATTATCAATTAATTTGTTATTTGCAAGTTTATTTATAAGGTACAAAGTGAAAAAAGAAGAGCTTCAGAATTTTTATATAGAAGCACTAAAATGACATTTGTACATTTAAAGAGTCACAATGAAATTATTAACTATGATCGATTAGTATGTATATGCAAAAATGGTATTAGTCTATTTACTTTATATTCACTAATTCTTACAACCAATGCACGTTTGCTGTGTAAATTGTTTTTTAAAAGCCGTAGAATATGTGATTAGTATTGAAACTGTAATAATGTGTTCATCTGTCATTGATAAATGCTTGTGTGCTATTTTGGTCATTGTTGGCTACAGTTTAACAAAAACAAAATTATTATTTTTTAAAAAGGTGAAATAAAACTGTCAGAGATTGCAAACATTAACTAGGATGTGTTCTAATGATGTCCAAGGATTGTCTATCATTTCGTTCTAAAAACAATACCCAAAGTCCATGAGGACTCAAACACTAAATAGGTGACATTTTTCAAATAAAAATGAGGGCCCTGACACCTGGATGAAACCATGTAAGAACAGCTTAAAACAAAGGACAAGAAACAGACAAGTAAACAGGAAAAATCTGGTAAAAAGTGAACAGCAAAATTACAGTTGCCAGAAAATAGAGATGTTATGGCAGATACATGTGAGCTGTAATTATGATCTGACCAAAATAGAAATATTCCCATTATACAAAAATAAGAGACATTTATGTCACAGCTTGTCAGATCAAATCAGCATTTCCAAAAAGCAGCAAGAAGGTGTTTAAAAGTTTCTTTTTAAATTTCTTATTTGTGAATGTAATTCAGTGCATTTAAACACATCTTTAAAAGCTAGGAGAGCAATTATACATTGAAAAAAGGGGTCATATTAAAAATGATTGGAAATGGAATACCACCACACCCACAGTTGAGGGAACGTGTCACTATTTTAGAGGCCTGAGGCAGAAGCATTGCTATTTTAGACTCCACAAAAGGCGAAAGTGAGGTCACAGCACAGAAAAAAAATGAAAAGGCAAACTGTATGATCCCTGCATTTCCACAGTCATGGGATGGTAAGCAGGACAGCCGGCAGCGATGGCAGGGGAACTAATCAAACATGTACATCTGATTAATTTTGATGTGTTAGGGGGGATTTGACCTCCTGAGGAGAAAATTCATGAATTCCATAATGAGAGCCAAAATGGAACAAATATAGCTACAGCCCTGAGAATGTTTGCTCTGAAAATGCTTTCCTTACAGAAAAAATACCATTTTTGTTACATTTTGGCACCTATTTATAAATCACAGAATTGATAGACACCATTCTGCAAAGCATATCTCACATAACCTGAGAGATAGTCTGTCATTAAGAATAAAATACCAATTGAATGATCAGTATATTTCTTGCCTTTAGTAATTCACATAAAGAAATTTGTTAATATAAGATCACTTCTTATGCATTTGTATTTCTTATCCAAGAGCCAAGTTTTCTAGCTTTTCTCATTTCTAATTACAGTTGCTTAGATGGAGAAGGCATTCAAAGTGGTTAATCTCAGAATTACTATCTTCATACACTACTGACCAATCTGCGATGGTTTAAATTACCATACTTAAGTAAGAAATACATTAAAAAACATATTTAGGAATAGAAGTCAAACTTGACTAAAAAGAATAATGAGATAATTTTTAAAAGGAATTCCTGCGAACACATCAGTTATATAAAGTTTCAATAAGTAGCAGAGGGAAAAATGATAATTTCTATCTTTTGGTTGTCTATATAATGTACATGGAATTATTTCATATATAATTTAGCAATATATATTCTAATATTTCATTTCATGTACTCTTCACATGAATATTTGACACTGCCTTTTTAGCACTATAGTTAAGTTTTACAACATGAAATATTTTTACAGAAGCATATAGTTTTTGCTGCCATCTAAGTTTCTGCAGAAACTGCATATTATATCTGGAAATGGTATTTGCATTATTTGCGTATCATTGGGGGAGTATTATTTTAAAGTTCTATCTCCAAGTTTGTATTCATGATTGCTGTCACTTCACTCACAATGGTGTGCTTTTATTCACAGGCATAAAGTTAATATTTACTAAATATCTTGTTTTTGTTTTAAACCAGTTCCATTCGGTTATGGATAAAACCATCTAAATTATTAAGATTTTCAGGTCCATATAGCTTTTTGAAAATAAAGAGATCAATAAGTAATCATGTAAAATGAAAGAACTGATAAAATTAAATTATGAAAGATGTTCTTGGTTCCTCAGGGAGATTTGTTTAACCTACAGTTTCTACAGGCAAGTCTGGAGGACCTGTCAGGTTTTTAAAAGTGCCATGCTTTCCTAACTTGTCAACATTGCTTTCCAGGAATTTCTGTAGTTACCCAGCACCAGGAGCACTTAGTCCAGCACATGACCTTCAGGCTGTGGCTACAATTCTACCAGGAAGACCATATCGCATCCTGGGGACCTGTCAATGGTAAATATGACATCTTTCTTTCCTGAGTCACAGCACTGACTTAAATTTTCATACAGTTTTTACAGGTTTTGAGTCTGGCATGAAGATATCCATTTAATGTGGAAAACAGATGAAACAGGAAGACCGCTTTTTTATGGTGCTATGAGTCAGCCTCGATTTTCATTTTTAGTATGTTGGCTTAGATTTGATAATGTCGAAACTAGAAAGGAGAGAGTTAAGAAAAATCAGCTGTAGGCTCTGATCTATTTGCTGAATTTGCCAATGTGTTAAAGTCATATTATTCTCCTGGATTTCACCCTAACCATTGATGAGATGCTAGTGCCATCTCAAGGAAGTTGTACTTTTAGAATGTTTATGCCTGACAACCCAACTAATTATGGCAGAAAGGTGCAGATTTCGACTGTCACTAAAACTCATTATATGCTGAATACAGAAACATATGCTGGTGCTGAAGACAGTTAATCCGACCAAACCCAGTTTATCAAATCCTACAAAAGCTGTTCTTAGGCTTGTGGAATGTATGGAAGGTACTAAAAGAAATATTACCAGTGACAGTTGGTGTTGCTCAGTGGAACTTCTTGATAAATGTAAAAAGAAAGCATTGACATGTATAATAACTTTGAAAAAAATAAAAGGGCTATCCACCTGAATTTTTACCAGATAGAAAATGAACTGTCTACTCATCAGTATTTGGAATTTCTTTTTTGAGCACATTAGTTTCGTATGTACCAAAAATATGTAAAAGTATCTTATTAATACCAAGTACCCACCACAGTGATTCTGTTGAAAAAGAAACCAATAAACCTGAAATTATTCACTTTCACAATGAAACAAAATCTGGAATTGACCCTTTAGGTGGAAAATGGGCATTATATTTGAAATCCAAGAGAACCAACTGTTGACCCACAGCAACTTTTTATGCCATTTTAAATGTTGCAAGTATTAACTCTCACGTGTCGCGCCAATTTGCACCTTGAGGTGAAATAGCAAAACACTGATTTTAATAAAAGCTTTGAGGAAAATCTGCATCCCAAGATATCTGTAAGGGCTAGAGATACAGCTCAGTTGTACAGAGCCTGCCTGGCAAGCGCAAGTTCATGAGTTCAATCGCCAGTGACAAAAAAAAAAACAAAAAAAAAAACAAAAAAAAAACAGAATATCTACAAAAAGTGTCCATAAACATCTGAAAATTTATAGCAGAAGCTTTGCGACTGGAGACAATCGCATTTCTTCACATAAATTAAGTGTTCTTTTGTGGTCTGAGGCAAAATTATGAAGAAGTTGGTGACTCGGGGTCCCAGTGAAAACGCTAGAGTTGTGTCAAGACCACAGGCCACATTCCCAGTAATCAGAGAGTGAAAAGTAATTCACAGTGATGGCAACTATCAGTGGCTTCTACACAGTGCCCAGCAATATTGACCACAGTTGGACATTTCACAAGTTGAGCGCTGTTCCATGCCAAAACGGGAAGGTTGGGTGCCCAGAACAGGGTAGGTTAGGTGTGCTGTATAGTAGATGCTTTGAAAATGTATGTTTAATAAAATTTCTTCATTGACTTAAGTACTCCATTTTCAATCTATAATGCAACCTAACTGTCTATGTAGGAGCAATGACCATTAGGTTGAAGTAAACATATATTGACTGATATAAGTGCTATAATGATTTTTGAGAGATTTTTTTTGACAGAAACTAAAAATGGTAAGCGTAAGGAAATTTTGCTAAAGAAATATACTAAAATATAGTAAAATTTTACTAATGATATATAGTAAAATACAGTAAAAATGCAATAGGTGGAATTAAAGGCTGATATGAAGAAGTCAAAAAAAGAATGCAAAAACTGTAGTAGGTACTGGGAAAGATTGAATACAAGGTCAAATTTAAAGCACGATGCTTCATGCAAGAAATATAATGCAAAGTCTGCCCTCAAAAGGTATATATAATGCTGAGTAAATAAAACAAAATGCCGAAAGATGAAATACAGTAGAAAACTTGGAAGATATGGTTACTGGGAATTTTTATAACCAATGAAATAAATCACAGATTTTTAAAATAAACTACAAATCCTCCCTCTTTGTGTCTACCTATCTCATTATAGTACAATTTTTATTAAACACATGAAAAAAGAAATTTTACTATCTGAAGAGATGTTAAAAGCATCTTTATTCTACGGATGGATTCTGAACAGGATAATTGGAAAGGAAAACAATAGAATGATATCTTTAAAATATTACTATGTTCTCTGAAAGTATCCCTTAAAATTAAGAGGTTTGGGGGAAAACTAAATATGTTAGCAACCTGGAACTTGCAGTTGTTCTCCAATAGGAAAGAAAATTACACTAAATGGAACTGGATCCTATAATAATCCGTATGTAAATACAGGTATGTGTCATAGACTCTGAGTTAATTAGTAAGGACTAGTTTCTAAAAGTTCATATATCCCTCAATTAAGGTACCCAGTAAAGGAATAAAATATATAAATGAAAGTAGAGTTAACTATATAAACAAACTTTGCCATAAATAACATTTACAAAATATACATTGAAAAGTTATTTTTAAAGCTATTTATGTTATTCGTCCTCAGAGTAGAAATAGGATAAATGTCCTAAAAAAGGGGCTAAAAAAGTTTGCCAAAGAAATTTTAAAAATCAATACATTGATATTTGTCTAATCCACATGAAAACCTACTCAACATTACGGTTCACTTGAGAAAGGCAAATTAAAATGACATTGAGATTCCATCTCATGTCAGAAAGAAATATATATATGAATATATATGAATATAATTAATAAATATGATAATATATATAAGTATAATGTCTTAAAAACAAATGAATCTGATGCTGGAAAAATAAAATTGGGTAAAGGAAGAGAGGAAAAAGTGAAATGAAATGTGTTGTGTACTTGTAACTATCCCTAAGGTGAATGTAATCATCATGTACTGAAAACACATCCTAATAAAATTCAAGTCAAAACAAGAAATATACAGAAAGAAATATTTTATGGAAACATTAGTTAACTACAATTCGTCTACCCAGGTTACAAAATACTGACATTTCTGTTGGCAAAAACTATGATGTTTCAATTACAATTCCAAAACTAAGTGGTCCATGTGTTTACTACATGAACCTGTAAAGTTCATGAAAGACAGAGAGCTCTGGAATGTTTTATCTTGTCAATTCGAGGGCTTTCCTCAAGAGAGATACTCTGATTAGACATCACTGATCTGAATTATTCCAAATGCATTGAAATCAGGAAGCAAAATATCTCAGGTATCTCTTTCACTGCTAAATAGGCACAAAGATTGCCTGTATTATTCTATTTATATGAAGCCCAAAAGCAGGCAAAATAAAATGCATGTTCACAGTGTGAACCACATGCGTGTTCTCAGTGTGGTAAGTTATTGAGCTCTACTTTTAAGTTTTTCTTTTCATGTGTTTCATATTTCAAAAGAGCTATTTCAAGAGTAACATAAAAAAGGTAAAAAATGATGAGAAATACTGATGGGTCACATTCACTGGAAAGGTAGAATACAAAGAGAGATTTAGCACAAGTGAAAGATTTTGAGTAGAATAGCTTTTCTTCTTATTTTTCTCTTTGGAGTGTGGGTATCTATTTTTAACAGGGATCTTTTAGTTCTGTCCAGCAGACACAAAGCCTAGGTAGCTGATTCACAGAGTAAATATTTTGGTCACCAGGGGAAATCTAGAGCATTCCACCTTTCCCGTCTCCTAGATGTCAGAGGCGCTTTCTCCACTTTAACAACATTGCCTTTCACACTGTCTATCAGCCCCCACTGTGTCCTTTATCTCTTTGGTGTCTCCCCATGAAGACAGAAAAGATAACTTTCAAAGGGTCCGAGACACATAATTTTTATAGTATCAATTTTCATAGCAGAAAAGGAAATCTGTTCTAAAGTGGAGGCTTCCCTGAAATATATTCTAAATGACTTCTTTGAGTGACATGGTCTCTCTTTTTACCAACCCATGTAAAGCACATGGGGTGTAGGAAGAATTGACTATTTAATCCAAAGAGGCTAGACAGATAAATGTATTTATCTCAGGTCCCATCTAGCTACTTTGCTTAACCTGATTCTTGTGTAGTCACCCAACTCCTTGAAAGACTTGATGCTACCTGGAAATATTTCTTTGTCTCTGCTCTTCCTGCATTCTGTGTCATCTTGCCTGTACCTGTGACTTCAGAGAAAACTTATCACCAAATCACTCAGTGGCTCCTTGGAGATAAATTAAAAATAGATTTTGTGTACTTTATTATTTGACTATTTTTATCTTCTTTACTTTCCTAAATAAAAAAAATTCATGTAGTCTTCTTTATTCTTATTCCTGTTCACCTTCATATCAGTCATTGCAAATAGGTATCATCCACCTAATTCATTCAAACATTCCGCCTCTGACATCTAATCAGAGATTAGATGGCCGTGTGTTTGAAATTATAGTACTTTACATAGAGTATTAATCAGTACCTCTTGGATTTATCTTTGAAATCCAGGTCAGGTGTGTACCCTGAATGGTGGAAAACAGTTTCTGAAGATATCTGCACACCCATATCATGATATGCACAAGCTTTACATAGATTTCTTTCTACCTTATTTGCACACAAACTACTTTAGCCAAAGATCTTCACATTTTTATGCCAGTACTCAAGAGGAGTAGATACTCAATAGCAAGGAAAGACGATGGCATGTTAAGAATGTGCCCTGGGTTGACCTGTCCAATTTCATGTCTAAAATAGGAAGCTCATTCATCTACTGATAAGTAAGTCTGTATAAATGAGATGGAGTACTCAGAAAGAATTAGGACTTTTAAAGGGTTGATAAGGAACAAAATGTATTCTCAGTGGGTGTGGGCAGCACCTCTACAGTTTCTAATTCCTGGGTCCTAATAAATCTTCACAGTGTTTTGGCCTCTTTCCTGAATGCTCATCACTCTAAGTGGACATGACAGGGCTAAGGACTGAAATGATCAGAGTTAAAGTGTTCAGCGGAGGAAACAGTTGAGATGTGCCCTTGTGGCACTGCTAAATCAAGCTAGACCTCCGTGTGCCCGCGAGAGTTTCACTCTGTGTTTGCGTTAATGATCTTCCTGGGAACATAAATATCCTTCCAAGTGGTGTCATCTCTTTACTTATTCAGTTAGTATTCAATTCTTATTGAAAATCATAATTTATCATTTTCTTATCATTCTACCCAGTATTTATATCCATCTCAAATATTACTTTCTTCACAGCAGGTTACTATAGTGAATCCTTAGATTAAAATTAAATTATTACAGTAAAATGCATGTTCCCATTCATTCCCCTCACAATACTCAGATAAAAGTTAGTCTGCATTATCAAACATTTGTTCCTTTGTTCTTGATGATAGTAATTAAATTTTAGGAGAAGTGGAGAAATAGCCTGTCAATACTGGTAAATCCCAAACCCTGCTCAAGCATGGAATTCTCTTGCCTCAGTTTACCAGACTGCTGGGATTATAGGTGAGTTCCACCGCTGCTGGTTTCATGTATTTTGTTTTTTTTTTTTTTGGTCTCTTTTTGAGACAAGTTCATGCTGGCCTTGATCTCACTTTGTAGCCCAGGCTGGTCTCGAACTCACAACAATCCTCCTGCCTCAGTCTCCCAAATGCTGGAATTACAGGTGTGCACCACCACACCTGGTTTCATTTATCTTTCTTTAGACTTTTTTGGGGGGCTTTTTGAGATAGGCTCTCACAGTGTATTCCAGCCTGGCCTTAAAATCATGTGTATACCAAGCTATCAATTTATGCAAGCATAATATTATGAAATATTTAACTGTATACCCAAGATCATCCCTTTATTATTTTTATATGATTAAATAATAAATGCATAGGGCATACAATATTCTTAAACAGAAATTTCAAAGTTTTACATATTTTTTATGGAAATACCAATGGCTGTTTTTTTTAATTAATTCATTCATTCTTTTTTTTTTTTTTTTTTTTGGCAGCACCTCGGATTGAACGCATATCCTCACGCCTGTTACACAGGTGCTTAAGCCACTGAACCAAACTCCCAGCCCTGGTTTTTTGAGGCAGGGTCGCACTATGTAGCTCAGGCCAGCCTTGTGCTGGCGTTGTAGCCCAAGCCAGCCTTGAACTCACAACGCTCCTCCTACCTCAGCTTCCTGAGTGCTGGGAATAAAGGCAAGCACCACCACACCCAGCTACCAATGGCTGTTTTATCAAAGAAAATTAGCTATATTGCAATTCATAGTAATTTTTCCAATTACTAATAGTTTTAACTCTAAGATGTTATGAATATGTATAATAAGAAGCTTTTGATTTTAAGGCACTAAATATGCTACAGCCTTTTAAAATTTAAAGAGAATTTCAGAACTTATGTAATTTCAAATTCTAAGAAAATTAAATTTATGCTTTATAGGATTATGTACATGCTAACTGGAACTAGTAAAGCAATGTATTAGTTAATTTTGCTTAGATTTTACCAAGAAAGTCTGAAGCAGATGACTGAATAATAAAGTTACTGCACATAAAGGGAAAGGTTGTTTCCTCATTTTTATACTATGTTTGCCCAGTTTCTCAGCATTGCTCCCCTCGCAGTTTGAAGATGTCTTGTACTCTAACCACCATAGACAGATATAACAGCATGGAGCCAAACACAGTGTTCTCCTTGGAATGCATTCACATAATCTTAATTTATCAATGTGATTCCAGAATTAGCAGCATTCAATATTTCATAAAAATGCAACCCAGATAAGTCAATTTCAGAAGCTACACATATATTTATTACATTTTTGTAGGCTATTTATTTAAATATTTTCCTTATATTTAGAGAAAATTATCAAATAAGTGTTTAAATAATTTTGTGGTGTACAAAACAGTGGACATGAGAGGGGAAAGGTAATCATCCTTGATCATGGGGGACTCGAGAAATTTTTCAGTTCTCTGAGTCTTTTGGCAACTTGTAAATCGGACCTTATAGGTCTAAGTTCATTGACTATAAGGAGGTATATCAAGGATTCAGATCACTGAATCTGTCTCCTCCATGTAGAGAGAAAGGCCATTTCTAATAAACCCTTCAGTGAGCATTCAGTTGTTCCTCCTGGGAGATATTTTGCTCTCTGTGAATAATACAAACTCTAATCCAGTATTTCTCATGGCAAAATCTGTTCTTATTACTTGACCTTAATTATATTCTCCTAAATTTCTTCAATTATCTGTAATTGCACTTCCTGCATAAACAGAAAAGCACTGCTTGTTTTATTGAAATTCTCTTGTAAACTATGTTTTTCCTTTATGTGAACAAGAAATAAACTTCCAAAATAATTCTGCATTTATTCAATTTTGAAATAACATCTTTTTAAATTTGTTTCAAATTTTTAAATATGTTCTAATTGTGTAACATACATGCAAAATTGTATGTACGGGATATCTTATTTCTGTAAAATTTTATTTCTAAATTATTAATCTTATTTTTCTTTCTCTAGTTTTAGTTCTACTAATGTGAAAAGTTTTGAATGTGTCAACTGAAGTTAAAAAAGATCAAAATAATTTTTTTACTATTTGCAATATGAGTCTACTTTATTACTTGCAGATTATTCCAGAATGTCTGTATGGTGTGGGGGTAACATTTTTGTTTTGTCTCTGTCCATCTAGCTATAAAAGTCTTTTTCTTCATATGCTCTTATTCTATGTATATTTTTTCTTTATATATTCATATCTCTATATTTGTATTTCTTTATATGTTTCAATTCTAAGTTCCATTATCTTTCAAAGATTTTTTTTAATACATGTTTGCAGTACATCATAATTCCAGTTCGAGTTAAATTCTTTTAAAAATTGAATCTCAGTTTGAGAATACAAACACTAAATACAAGTGTTTGCTTAATTAAATAGTTTTTCAATGTTCATATGAATGTTTCTTAGATTACACTGAAGACAGAGTTTTAAATGTCTTCGGGCTGAAAGTGTAACTCAGTGGTTGAATTTGCTTAGCATACACAAGGCTCTGGGTTCCATCTCCCGCATCACCAAAACAAATAAATTTGTTTCATGAATTAAAAAAAAAAAACAGTGTTTCCATTAATTCTCCGTGAATATTTCTTGGTGGATCTGCTTAAAATTTGTTCTTAACTAACTCTTATTTATTCTCTTCTCATATTTTAAAGTGACTTTATCCACCACCAAGCTTACAACTATTTCTATGTAGTCTTCTGTATTTTTTTTTATTTCAAATGTTATATGTTGACATTATATGTGTTATACACAACCCTTGTTTCAGGTTAGTAAAATCTTCATTATGTTAGTGCTCTTTCTTTATCATTCTGTTTCTTTTAACCAACAAGAGAGAACTTGATCGATTACATTGATTATATATTAGGTTTAACCATCTGATGTGATAGAAATTTAAAGCAGTCTCAATCTTACGACAGAGTTTCAGAGCTTTCTGTTCTTATATTTACTATTATATGCAACAAAAAATCAGAAAAGTGTAGTTTGTTAGCACCTCTACCCCAAGGTTATTACCTTGAAGACTGGATAAGCAGAAACTAAAATATTTTTAACTCTACTTCAAATGCATATTTTCAGACCATAGTCTTTATTAGGATTCTAAATACTTATACTTTTAATTCACTTTGAGTCTATCTGTAGAATAAATGTAATAGCATGCCAAAATTTTCCCTTTACAATCTGCTCTCAATTTTTTTCCAGATGTCTAACTACTTTGTACATCCACCTCATATTCTGGTGACACTGGATTAGTTGACAGTCTTCAAATAGCTACACAATTTTAAACTCTCCAATTCTGTATCACCACTTTCTCTTGGAATGTCTTTCACTACTTTCTCCAACTGGAGAAACAGTTTTATTTTAGATAGTTTAAATGTTAATGAAATGAAAATCCAAGTTCTTATGGGATTTAGAAAACATAAACACAGAAAACACATGCAAACTGTGGCTATTTGGTATTAATTATGAAATTTTACATACAGAAGACTAAAATGTGATACCTTATTTGAGTTTTTAAATTTTCAGAGATCATTTGCTAAAAGTAATTTTGAAATGACGAATATACTTAATACAATTAAAATTTTCTTAGTATGTTATACACATGCATGTAAAACTGCTACAAGCTTGGGAAAGTCAAGGAATAGTTAGGAATAAGTTTAAAAGCTATTAAGGCTGTTACATGGAGAAGAGCATACATCACACCTGTACACCATGAATCTGGGTGCCTTTATGTGGTCATTCTGTGCCACCGCAGTATGCTTTCATTTACTTGTAAAATTTCTTTCTTCAACTCTTGTCCCAGAAATTAACAATAAAAAAGTATTCTCTGAAAAGTGCATCTAAATGCCACCTCTTCTGGGGAAACTTTCCTGGGGCATTTTGTCAAAATTTAAGCACTACTCTTTCTCCAACTTGCTGTTCCTTGTAATAGATCATAGCTGGTTTTCTGGTAATGCAGGGTTGTATTTTCCACTTTAAACTTCATAAGAGAAGAACTTTTAGTTCACTCATATGTTCACAATGCAATCAATAAATATTTGTGTAGCAGAGGCTGAATAAATACGTCAAGTTGCGTAGTAGATGGAATTCTAGAATACAAACACAAGGGAAAGATTTTATTTGCTTTCTGTTTGTTTTTATGAGTACTATGACTCCTACATTTTGCAAGCATGAAGAAATTGTCAGCATTTACAAATTGCTGTGGTTGAAAGAAATTTGGAGGGTCAATCACTCTGATTTTGTTCTCAAAATCTCCTATGTTGTATATCTCACATCGAGTTAAAGAAGCATAAATACCTCAAGTAAGAGACTATACAGAAAAACAAAATCCAGAATTATCTTTAAATGTATGGATTGATTCCTAAGTTCTGTATTTTAACACTATCAACCTCAACAAAAGGATAAAAGTACTGCATAGTTAGAAAATGATTATATAAAACACATGTGAAACTTGATAAACTAACATACCATTAAATTACATTACGAACACAACAAACAAAATCTCTATGCCAGAGGAGAAAGACAAACAGGGAATGGAAAAGATTTTTCATTTGGTAGATTTTGGGAAGATGATATAGGACTTGAAGGAAGCTTGTGGCCGGCTTTCTTTTACCTCAGTGTCTACAAGTAAAAACCATTGTAGCTGAACCCTGGGAGCTATGTGGGGGCCAGTGTGGCACACACAGACCTTCCACATTAATGTCTGTAGGAGCCTGTTTAAGAAGTTGAACCTGTCACTATATTGCATGTTGGCCTTATTGAAAAAGATCAACAGTAAGATAGTCTCATCCTAATTATTTTCAAATGAGCAAATATCCTTACAAGAATGGAGAATGTATATCCAAATTAGAGTGATGGCATGTGTTTTGATTTGTTTTGTTTTGTTTTGTTTTGTTTGTTTGCTGTTTTTGGTTTTGACAAAATGGAATACTGCAAAATAAACTTACTGACCACTTATTTCACATAGAATAGATGTGTCAACAGATAAAAATCCGTGTGACCCTCTGTACTATGAAGGAAGTAAAAGAAAGCTTGGATAAAATTAACACAATGTGTAAACTGATACAAGCATATTCAGATTTTACTTGTGTCTAGGTGTAACTTTTTGTTTCAAGATATCAGTTTACCTAAGAACAGAAACACATATTGTAATAAGCAGATAAATGTTTAGGAGTCAATGAAACACGTGCATAATCATTGTAAATTATGTATAAACATATTACAAAAAGACTTTTTTAGGATATAAAATGTCAGTGAGTAAGGGTCTCTTTTTTTCCTGCATCTTCTCCTCCATTTGTTATTGTTTTGTATTCTTCATAGAATCCAATCTGACTGGGTGAGGGAATTCCCGTGCTTGTTTGATTTGCATTTCCCTGATGCATTTTCGTTTTTATCAAGTATATTATTTTTGTCATTTGTACTTTGCTTGAAAGTGTCTGCTCAATTAATTTATTATTGTTTGAATGGATTACCTGTATTTTTGGTGTGAAGCATGATTTATGTATGTACATAATTGTCATGATGAAATTCATCATTCTATGCAAGTAATGTACTAATAACTATAACGATGAAAGGCAATGTACTTAAACATCTCTGTTTAAAATTACAATTTTAGAAGTGAAAATCACACTAAAAATAGTCTTTTATCTGTTCAGAGAAAAATTCCTTGCTATATATAGTAAAGTTTATATAATATTAATGGTTAAATAACTGCATAAAATGGAGAGAATACTGTCCTAATAACATAGAATGTTGGTCACAATTATGAACACTGAATTCATCAGAGTTTGAAAATAATAATATACACAAAAACAGCAGCAGCAGCAGTAAACACCGTATTTAACCACATCATCAGCAAAATAATAGAACTTCATGGGAAAATGGTGTAGTAATAATTTCAACCTCTGAAAATGTTTATAAATTAAGAGACAGCAAACGCTCAATATGACTGATCCTTCTGAGGACAACATTTAAGTCTTTAAAATGTGTTAAAATATTAAAGATCAATTTTAAAAACTGGGTGAACTCCAGTGCTAAATACTGAATACAAATCACTGAAGAAGAGTCATTACTCAAAGGGAACTAATGAAGCACTAATAAGCAAATTAATAAATGAGTTAACTAATTAGATTTGACAGTACTGTAAATTCAAGCACCTACATGAAGTGCTAGAGAACTAGGAAAGTATAAACAAATATTTTCTAAAAGGGCAAAACCTAAGAACTTCCAAAGGAAATTACATGGGGTAATTGTAAAACTGTTGAATATTTCTGTGATCTTGCTATATTTCTAAAAGAAGGATCCTAACAAAATTCACATAAATCTAACAAGAGCACATAGAGTTGTTAAAATGCTGATAATATTTCAAAAGATTTATGAATTTAGAAATTAATCCCATAGGAAACAATATGATTTTGTTCTAAAATATAGGCTTCCTAGTTACTTTTTTTTTTGTCAATACCCAGAGTTAGCTATTTAATCTTTAATCCAGTTTGCAAAGTACATGATTTTTTTGAAACAGATTTTTCAATCCTGACAATTCAGTTCCAACATATAACTGAGTTTGTAGATTCTGACAAAAGCCTTTAAATTAGAAGATTCTATAGTTTGGAGAGTTAAGAGAAAACATGTCAAACCAGACCATTCAGAGATTAAAATTTTTTTCTCCTAGAGATTGAAGGTCGCAGTAGACAGTGCCTGAATGACTTCTGAAAAACTACAAAGTGCTACTGATCCGGCTGATGTCAAATCACAGGTGCCTGTGTTGATGATGAACAGGACTCAAGGAAGGTTTTGCATGAAATTTTGGTTTGCAACTTCCCAGGAAGCAAACATAGGCAACAATAAAGAGGAATTTCAGTTTTGGGTTGTTTTAGCATCTGTTCAACAAGTGCAGCTAGATGGACATAATGATGCCAGTGAAAAAATGTAGAGGTGAATCTAGAGATGGGCAAAGGTGAGAGGTGCAAGAGATGAGATTAGGAAAAGAGAGATGTGCAAATTTCAGGGACATACAATCTCCTCAGTGGGCTAGTCCCCCATCCGGGCGATAGTGTGACACACTGTGAGTGAAACATGGCAGTGCCTCACAAAATGTATCAGCCTTCCACATCCAAAAGGCTCCCACATATGCTAGAGGACACATTTTGAGTAAGTGGCTCCATTAGGTAGGGCATAGCATCGGGTTATAACAACCCCTGCTATACTTCTGTATTTCAAATCTGTACGTTAGCATAATAGTAGCCTGCTGTGCATCTCAGTAGCTGTCTAAGGAATGCAGGAATCAATCTTTTTATTTACTCACTTGGTGTAACGAATGGCAAGGTGTATGTACTTGCCCAAAATTGTCAAACCAGGATTTTTACCCACATAATGCTCCATATAACAGGTTTTGTGTACGTTAACCCAAGCATTATGGGGGGTAAGATACATCCATATCATTCTTATGCTATTTAAACATGTATTTCAACATGATTAAATGTGGGTGTGACTCATAGTAGATGTGCCTGAGAAAAGTAAAACTCATTCATCCATTTGGCAGACAAAGAGCAACATCTACAAAACAGCAATAACTGAGTTTTACCCATGAAAAGCTCATTGCTAAATTTGTGAATTTAGCATTCAGGATTTTTTTCTTTTGATTTTTCTAGTAAAAGTAATCCAATTCAGTACAATGGCACATGAAAAACTAGGTTTGCAAGTTTTAGAGGAGGTCAAAAGAAATCATCAGATTACTGCTGCATGAATGACAAAGATGATCGTGACTTTGACTTGGCCATGTGAACCAAAGTTTTTATAACAGTAAAATGGAGCAAGAATCATGATACAGACATAGAAAATGTAAATTTCCTTGATTCATATGATGAAAAAACAGCAATATAAGAGCATATTTGACTAGTCAAAATGGTATAAAACGGTAATGAAACCAAATGGAAAGACCCAACGTTAAAACTGTCTGAAAATATAGTGAAGGTATTGGTAGCAGTGACGCCTATTGATGGAAAGCTAGCACTCCTATTCAAAGCTGGAAATTACTTGTAATGCACAAAATGTCACAAGATATCGTGACACACAAATGCTGAAATACAAGTAAAACATTCTTATACCCTAATAACTGCACGGAAAAATACATTTATTAAATCACCTCACTAGCTTAACTAAAAACATTCATAAGTCTGCTTTACTTAGCAGACATTTCTCATGGTAATCACAGGAATGTAAAAGACTTAAGGAAAAGCAATGGGTTTAGGTTTGAGGTTTGTGGAATAATGACACTGCAGAGATTTGATTTCCTTCAAAACTGTATGGTTTGATGACTAAAGAAAAAAAATCTGTTAATCTGACATTATCCATTCACTGTTTCAGAGATTTGTGGATAATTGTCAAGCAAATTACATGCCATCTGAATACATAACTGTTAATTAATACCTTGCAGCATTTCATGATGGTTGTAGCTTCAGGTAGTCTATGCCAAAAAAAAAAAAAAACCTTCAAAATATAACATAAAAATTAATGAAACTGAGGATGAAAAAAAATTATGCTTTCAATTTAGAAATTTATCCTGGAACTCAACCACCAGGTCCTTATTTGTATAGTAATAAAATGAATGCTTTTGTGAACAAATATGTTGCCCCCATCTCCTAAACTAATCAGAATGTGAGTTTCAACAATTGGCTTGCCAGTTACCAACTGATATTACATTAGCTAACAGAGCACAAGTTGACCAGTGTGAGAAATGTATGCAGGAACAAAGAAATTCCAAATGAAATGTTTCATTTTCAAAACAGAGAATCGTACAGTACAATATTTGGATTTGAGGAAGATATAACATTGGTCTCATATACGGCAAAGAAAATACAAACCAGTACTGCTGATGTCAATGTTGAATCATAATGGAAATATTGACAGGAATATTAACAAAATGGTAGCCTGAGATAGTATCTTTCTACAGCAAAACCAAAGATTCATTACATGATGGGTTATGCAGCCACTATGACGTCACTTGAAACACCATGTGGGTAATGGTTGTGTATTAACCAATCCTAAACAGGTGTGTCATAAATAGTTTAATAGTTTACAAAGAAAATAACAAGTACAGAATAACCACAGAGAAATTTCTTAGAGGATTGGCAGTGAAACTCATAAGACATTATTCACAGTGCAGGAAAAACAAAATGGTTCTGCCAAGGGAGCTACACAAATAAATTTTGGAGTACACTGGTGACCTGACTATCGAGGACCTCAGAAAGTAATCCCAAATTCCTGTTTGGTACTATGACATAAGGCTCCAAACAAAAACTCAGAGACAAGGTAAAAGTTAAAAGAGGAACTGGGATGGTCAGTGCTTCAGACAGAGAAGATCCTGTAACAACCAGATCGATGGTATTGACTGGTTGTACTATTCCATAGAAAGGGGTGAGGAGACTGTGTGTGGTTATTGAGGGTAAGACTCTGACACAGGCAGGGCTTGTAAAGGAAGAAATGAAACATTCTTGCATCAGGAACAAACAAGACCAGGAATAGGTCATGGTAAATGAATGACTCATTTTCCACATGAAATAAACTGCAATTCTGCAGCAAGAATTTGGGAAGAAGACCAGGCATGGTGGTGCACACCTGTAATCCCAGTACTTGGAAGACTGAGGCAGGAGGATTGCTGTGAGTTCGAGACCAGCCTGGGCTACAAAGTGAACTCAAGGATAGCCTGAACCATATAGTGAGACCCTGTCTCAAAAAGACAAAGAAAGAAAGAAAGAAAGAAAGAAAGAAAGAAAGAAAGAAAGAAAGAAAGAAAGAAAGAAAGAGGAAGAAAGAAAGAAGGAAGGAAAGAAGGAAGGAAAGAATTTGGGAACAGTTATTTGTCCCTGACTGCCTTGTCTTCTCGTATCAGAGTGTCACAGCTTCACAGACCATGTCTCTGGTCTCTGCTGTGGCTGTTGATGGGGGAAAATAAAAATCCACAGAGCTATCCACAGTGTTCTTAAGAGTCACATAATCTTCAGCCAGTCTTACTTCTTAAACAAGCTAACTGTGGGATTAACTCTTGTTATGATTTGTGTCTGGATGTCCCCCCTCAAAGTATACATTGTGTAGTATAATGGCTCAGAGACAAGAATACGGAGTAGGTTTCTTTGTTTTAAATTTCCCAACATATAAAATATGTAATCAATGTTTGTGGAAGAAAATTAATCAAGGTTTGCTCTTCAGTCATCCTCTATTAAAGTATAACAGTATAACTTCAACTTTTATTAGCATTTTAATTAATTGCTTAAAAATAGACATAAATATAATTAAACATGAGGCAGAAAACATTTATTACTAATTGTCTTTTTATTATGGAAAGAGGAAGTACAAATAACAATTTATGTCAATTAAAAGAATCAATTATCAAAGATTGAGAAGCAGTAAGAAATTTGATCAAAGCATTGAATAAAATGCCACAAATAATATATTTAAAATAGTGTGTTGGAATCAGCAATTACAAATCAGGACATACTGTTGGATTTCCTCTCGACAGAGTAATTTCCTTCATAACAGGTACTTCCTAGTACTCACAATAGAGCACAGATTTCCATTTGTGTGACTGACATTTGTGTGACTGACTAATGTTCATATCCACAGATGGCATAAAACTACAAGGACTGAGACTATCTATAAGCAAACAAATGACCGGGGAATATCAGACACTGCTGAAATGAGCCACAATCTCCTGTCAGGTGTTACATCACAAAGTAGAAAAAAAGAAGGAAAGAAGGAAAGAAAGAAAGAAAGAAAGAAAGAGAGAGAGAGAGAGAGAGAGAGAGAGAAAGAGTGAGCAAGAGACAGGATGGTGGTACAGTAGAGACCCAGGATGGCCAGTTGTTTATGAGGAGCAAAAGGACGTAGGGTAACAAGAACCTTAGGATTTATTGATGGATAAGTGGATTATCAGTTGACTCTGGGGGCAGTGATGGTTTTAAACTAATGAAGATCTTGCCCTGGAGCCTCTTTATTCTCAGTAGTCTTAGTCTTAGTTTTAGTGGTTTTAATCTTAGTCTAGCAGGTGGGGGAAGATGGCACACACTTAATGGGACAATGAGAAATCTCAAAAGGGTAATAGCAAAACTCCAAAGCCTCCATTCATCCTTTAGGGAAGTATGTAAAACTAGCCATGGTGAATTTATGGTACCCAACAGGGTAGATTTGATAAACAGTTATAGAATGAATAAACAAATACATTGGGAAAACACAGATGAATAAGTTAATGATGACAGATCGCACAAGACAGAGAACCAGACCTGCAGTGGAGAGCATCATACACACAGGCTGATGCAGATGAAGATGTTACTGTTCATATCCTAGGGTCACAGATAATATCCAGAAATTAGTCAGGAAGACATAATTTGAATGGCTACTGAAAGTGTATTACCGAACACTTGAGTCATATTTCTCATAAAATATTCATATTAATATCAAATAAAAATTATTTTAAAAGACAAGACAAAAGAAAAACTAAGCATAATACTTAGACATTTTGACTTATGAGCTGCAGAAGAACTACCTCTGTCTTCCATAAATTTATAATTCAATTATTCCATGACGTACTATTTTGTGGTGGAGCTAATGAATATAAAATTAAAAAGTTTATGTTCTGTACTCAAAGTACATATTTTAAGAGGAATACAGCATATCTTTTAATTACAAAGATAACTATGAAATTTATAATAACGTTAAAATTTAGAGATGTGAGACAAAAGAAATGAGATTTCTTCAACTCTTTAAACACATTAGATCCATTTCTTTTTTATTTTAAAGAGAAAAAATAAAACAAAATTTCAAAAGAAGATAATAAGAGCGTAACAATGGTTAATACACTGAGTATTGTTATCTTTAAATTAGTTACTCAAAGTACAAGATATCAGCATTTAATTGTGCAAACAATATTAGCACAAACCTTTCTTTTCAATGAACTGAGAAATTAGAGGTATAACTATCTCTTGCTACTTTTATTCATTCCCTCATCCCAATTTCTCTTTCCTTTTGAAACTTCTTCCCATTTTACATTATCCATCTTGATTTAGATCCATTTTTAAGCAATTTTATAATTTTTCTCTAGGCAATTTCAAATTGGTTGTATTTACTTCACAGGAAATCTGCATGCATCAGAAAAGGAGTCGACTGAAATTAATTATTACTGATCACTTGATTACTTCAATAATTCTCATTGCATCTTACTAGCAATTTCTCAGATAAAAATATTTTATTTTCATACCATTACTGAACAGATGACATGTTTTGCATTTTAATTAATTCTTTGTACATCATTTTTATTGATTGTCTTTTATACGGCTTACAGGTGAACTATAAATTGGGAAGTTGCCTTACACATTTTTTAAAAGGAAAAGTTATTTTTTATGATCAAAAATCACTACTTTTTTTGGTATTAACAGGAAAACTCCAGCCTGTCCTTTTTCATCTTCTTACAGCAAGCAGACTGAGATAAATTGACTCAAAGCACAAAAGAATGAGTAATGTGCAGCTGGAATAATCCTCTATAAGATGAATGAAAGCTGACAACTTCAATTACAATTTGAACTGTCTCTTTGTGTATGAATGTGATTTAATGGGAATCTGATATTCAACAAACCTGACTTTCTTTATGATTTATAATAGCTATCCATATGTTACCCCAATGCATTTTATAGCATAAAAAACACAATGGATTCTTCTAGCGATATGAAAATTTTCAGTTAACCAAGAATCAAAAGTTCTTCATTTCTGATTAAAAAGAAGTATATGTGTGACCCTGTTGAATTATAATTTTATTATACAACCTGACCTGCACTTCTCTCATTTCATAAAGCAACAAAGAATATGCAGACATCTTGCTTAATCATTTCTCTACATTCCATTTAATTCCTTCTACCTCACAAGCATGTAAGCTAATTTGAAAAGAAAGCTATCCCAGGAGAGTTTTTTTCTGAAACCTGATGTCTATATAAATGACCTAATACTAAATTATAATTTTAATGCTACTTTAAAATGCTTATTACATATCAACTCTTCTTTGAGAAAATAATTAAGGGTTGGGGGTGTAGCTTAGTGCATGCTAAGTGCATGGTTTCAACATAGAGTAAAGAGAAAAGAATAGGACAGAAAGGAAAGGAAAGGAAAGGAAAAGAGAAGAAAAGAAAAGAAAGAAAAGAAAAGACCCAATTCATCTTTAATCTATGTCAAGGATTTGTTTGAACTTTGGTTCTAAATGTACTTCTCTATGGGTGTGATCCTGTGTCCCCCATAGTCTCAGGTAAATGTGGTATGGACAGGGCTGAGCCTGGCATTTGTGATTGGTTTGTTGTCTAGCACTAGGATTGGTGATATGAGTGTTGCACCCACCCAGTGGCGGAGCTGACATACAGTGTAAGGGTGAGAGGAAGGTGTGTCCTCTCTCTCACCTGTTTGCCTTGCTATTGCAGTGACCATGAGTTGTGGCCCTGCCACATCACACTGTCTTGGAGCCAACTGAGTATGGACTAAAACCCCTGTGAACTGTAAGAAATAAGCCTTTCTTTCCCTAATTTTGGGCATCAGGTAGTTTGTCTCAGCAACCAGTGGAAAGTAACTAAGACAGAATTTGGTACCAGAGGAGTGGGGTCATTGCTGTGACTAAACCTGAACATGTGGTTCAAGAGCCTTTGGGAATGACTTGTGGGAAGAGTTTAGAAAGGTTTGGAGGTGTCACCTGAAAGAGTGGCAGTGGAACAGCTTAGACTTTTCTGTATGGGAGATTCCGGTCAGAGCTCAGAAGACTAGAAGGCTGACAGAAAGCCTGCTGGTAAAGACCAAGCTCAGGAGATTTCTGTTGGGAAGAAGGACTGCATTGGTTCTTGGACTCCACATGATGTGCGTTATGGCTTAGCAGAAAGTTTACCTGCATTATGCTCATGCCCAGAGACCTTGCCTAAGACTGAAATTAAGGGTGAATGATGATTAATCTGGCAAAAGAAATTTCAAGGCAGCTGTATGTTGAAATGGTGGCCTGGCTATGGTTGGGGGCTTTTAGCCAGATTTGTGTTGTGAATCAAGAGCAACGAGCTCAGCATGGTGATTTAAAACATTGTGGGTTTGGATGGGAAGCTGTGTACTGTAAAGATAGAGCTGAGACCTCCGTTGCTGAGAAAGAACACAGAAATAAGAAAGATGGCCTGGGGGCATTCTGGGAAGCACTGGGATTCCACCCTTTGTAGCCTCAGACCGTCAAAAGTGAAAGAGTTTGCTCGGAGGAAAAAGCAACAGAATGCCATCTTCCAGAGTGGTGAACGAGGCCACAGGAGGTTTCAAAATGATGGAGGCTGCACCAGATTCCAGAATGGTGGCAGCATGGAAAAGCTTTTCATCACAATCAGGTTCAGAGAACTCAGCAATCCAGTCAGTCTACCCCTACAGCCAAGAGAGAGGAAAGCCTGGCTACTGTTCCAGCTAGCAGCAAACCTTGGTGACATCCTTGTGGCGTTGGTTTTAGGTACAAGGAAAATGCACAATTTCTAAGGCTAAGGCAGCTTTTGTCCTGTCTTCAAAGGGAACTATATAAAGATGTAAGGGTGAAGCCAAGGGTGCAATGGAAAACCCAGAAGTTTGGAACAGCCAGGAACATGGATCATCCAAGGAAAGCTATGGAAGTTAAAACCCCTGAAAGTGCCACAGGGGTGGAGTCACTCAGGCCTTTTGGAGCTTGCAACCAGATTGCTTCAGTTGCTAAGCATAGAACTCCAGGACTTAATCTTTGCCCTGCTGGATTTTAGACTTGCTTCAGTTCCAATGCTTTGTACTCCCATGTGTAACTTTTGGAATGGTAATGTTTATCTTGTGCCTTTATACATTGGAATTGTTTAATCTCCTTTTCATTTGTACAGGGGATTATAGTTAAGAGTTTGCTTAGAACTTGGAGGAGATTTGGGACTGGGACTTTTCAGCAATGATGAAACTGTTAGGACTGTGGCAACTCTTGGAGATGGACTAAATGTCTTTTGTATAAAGGATATACATGAGTCCTTGGGGGGCCAGGGGTGGAATACTGGGTTTGATCCCATGCCCCCCAAAGTCTCATGTAATCATGGCATGGACAGGGCTGAGTCTGGCGTTTGTGATTGGTTTGTTTTCTGGTGCTGGGATTAGTGATGTGAGTGTTGCACCAGCCTAGTGGTGGAGCTGATATACAGTGTAAGGGCAGGAGGAAGGCGTGTCCTCTGTCTCACCAGTTTGCCTTGCTGTTGCGGTGGCCATGAATGATAGCCCCACCACACAGTGCTACCTTGGAACCAACTGAGTATGGACTAAAACCCCTGAGAACTGGAAGAAATAAACCTTTTTTCCTTCCCTAATTTTGGGTGTCAGGTATTTTGTCTCAGTAATGTGTAAAAATTAACTAAGACAACTTCTATTTATATTTATATTTTATCTGAAAATGATCTATTAGAAAGTATCACAATGTTATGACTGTACCTACTTTCATAATAACTACCACATTCTGATTCTGTATTAAAATTAATTCTCATGCAATTTTTAAAAATATAGTAGATAAATGATGAGTGTTTTTGGAAGTATGTGCTTAACATCATTTTCCTCACTGACTTTCAATAGCAACAATATCAGGTTTTATTATTA
>RJWM01008368.1:14132-73019 GCA_004363535.1 Dasyprocta punctata | reverse complement strand
CTTACTTGAGTGGATTCAATAGACTACCATGCTTCAAAAAGGGCCCTTTCACTGAACTCCTAGCCCTGTATCATTTCACTGATCCAGAACCCTGCAATAAAAGTAAGGCCAGGTACTTGTGAAGAAGAAACACATTATAGCACATCAACACTCATATACCACGAATCTTCCTCTTCATCTTCCTGCAAGAATCTACAGTCATTTATTATGGTAATGTACTGGGCAAAGGAAAATACCCTAGGGTTTACTGGGTTCTGGTCTTACAGTAACTTGTCCCTGGGAACCCAGGACATCATTATACGTCAGAATGGAGCCACTAAAGTTTGGTGTGAACTGTCCTCACATTAGGAGGTACCCATTAAGCAGAATACCCACACTGCTTCCCTAATTCCCTGGATAAAGACCATTATAGAAAGAACAAATGCAAACTCCTGGAGCAGTGATCTCTCTTTATCAAAATGCTAAATGCTTAGCTAAATAGCAGAGATCTTAAGTGCTACAGAGGTCTTAAAAGCTGCAGAATCATTGGGTGTGGTGACATGTTCCTGTGGTCCTACGCATTTAGAAGGCTGAAGCTGGAGGATCTCTTGAGCCTAGGAGTTTGAGGCCAGCCTAGGTAATATAGTGAACAATGATGAGATACTCCAATGACATCCCTGAATTCAGCAATGGCAAAGAATGAGTGCTCAATAACTACTTTACCTCTCCTGCAAGCCACCAAACAGATTAACACAAAAGAAACTCAGTGAATTACGATAAACTGAGTCAGAAGAACCTACAGATTTGCAATTGCTTTCCCAGTTACTCTTCTTCCACACATAAACATATAATTTCTAGTACCTGGAATCTTCCTAGTAAGGGGTCAAGTATAGGTTCTTTTTATGTTATACAAATCACCCGAAGCAGTTTTCCTCTTGTGAAGGGAGCTGCCTCATGGACAAGTCATTCTGACCTCTCTGTGCTGTGATCGGGTTCTTTAGGACTTTGTCTCACTGTTTCATAGGACATCACCCTGACAACCATGCTAATGACATCAAGCTGACAGAACTTGAAGAACAGGAATTATGCACCTTAGATATACATGCTAAATATAAAATAAAAGTGGCTTGCCATCTCAAACAAGTTTTCTGAAGGTCAAAGATTTGCAGCATGTCAGGTATCTCCAAAATAAAGGACACCACCCTTCTCCCACTACAAGGGAGAAGGAATGCTTGCTGGGCCCCTTTGGGTTTTGCAGACAGCACATACTGTATGTGTCAGTATTCTGCTATGACCCATTTATTGAGAAATCAGGAAAAAAACAAAAACAAAAAAAGGGCTCTCCCGCTGATGTAGGACAGGGAGAATTGGCTGTGGTACAGTCTGTGGGTATCTAAAATGTCAATGGTAAGGCCAAGCAGGAGAACCATGAAAACCCTCATTATATGGGGACAAGATCATGATCTTGTTAGTAATACCATGCTTGTACCTTAGAACTGGACTCTACAGAGACGAGACTGTAAACCTGACCACAGGATACTAGGTATCCAAATGACTTCAATTTCCCAAACTAGGTATTATGTGGTCTAGTACGATACAAAATTTTTGAGACAGTAAGACAAATTTGGACATGGCTGGCAGAATTTCACTACGGCTGAAAAAGATGTGTGCAGCCTGCCATAATTTCACTCCTTTACAGATACTTTTGATTTCCTCAGGATGTCAATAGCTCACTAAGGAAGAAAAGAAGTCCAGTCTTGTACACACATTGCTGTGTACACATGACATGCTGGTCCATGCTGAAGTAGACTGCCGTGAGGTAACATACTGTACTTAAATGATAGCTCTAAATGAGTATACAGAGAAATTTTCCCACTTAACAGAACTTCAAGCAAGTTACCATTCTGTCTCACAGGAGGTCAGAATCTAAACTGATCCCAAGGTAGTGAATAATGGGAACAAAAGAGACAGGAAATGTTTATGCTCTATGTGAATGCTCCTAGAGAGAATGTGCTGCTTAGAACTCAGGTAACGCTGGTCAGTCTTTACTATCCCAGTGCTGGCCTGATGAGCTCACAAACATGTTGGCCATACCACAGTATCTATCTGAATTTGACTATCATGTATCTTGGAATACCACCACCTTCCAGGGATTTAGCACAATGTTTTATGATGGGACCACAGGAAATCACCTACAAAGAAGAACTCATTTCTTTCTTTCTTTCTTTTTTTTTTTTTTTGCAGTACCAGGGATCAAACTCACAACCTTGTGTCTGCCAGGCAGGTGCTTAAGCCACTGAGCTAAACTCCCAGCCCTGTTTTTTTTGAGGCAGGGTCGCACTATGTAGTTCAGGCCAACCTTGCTCACGTTGTAGCCCAAGCCAGACTCGAACTCACAACACTCCACCTACCTCAGCCTCCCGAGTGCTGGGAAGGAAGAACTCATTTCACAAATGAGCAAGAATATGGCAAAGGGATCACAGACCCATTACCCACTAGTAGCTGGTATCACAAATTATAATACTGTACAATATCTATCACAGACCATCTATGAAGCTGCAGCTGGGGTGCTGTCTTGTGAAATGTGGTAAATGTTCTTTAAAAACTAATACTTTACTGTAAAATAGTGGTGTTTTTCCCAACAGCCAAAGAAAAGAATCCAAGTTATTCCATTAATTCTTGCCTGGTAAACTGGTTCCAGCTTCAACTCTTACCTTCTCGCTTCCATCTATTCTCTATGTCGAAGTTAATGATTTATTTTCTTTCTCTTTCTTCCTTTCTCTTTATTTCTCCCTCCTTTCCTTCCTTTTTTCTTTCCCTTTCTTCCTTCTCTCCCCCCTTTTCTCCTTTCTCTCCCTTTTCTTTCCTTCTCTCTCTCTCTCTCTCTCTCTCTCTCTCTCTCTCTCTCGTTTCTTTCTTTCTGAGACAGAGTCTTGCTACATAGTTCAGGCTAGCCTCGAACTGACTGTGTAGCCCAGGCTGGCCTTGAACTTACGATAATCCTCCTGCCTCAGCCTCCCAAGTGATGGGAATTATAGGCATGTGTCATCATGCCTGGCTCATCTTGATTTCTTCAAGATGCAAATCTGACCCAATGACAGTAGAGCAGATATGAGTGGTGACTAACCAAGTCAATTCCTTCTTGCTATCAGAGTTCTCACTCTGTGAGGCTGTTCACCTAGACCCAGGAATAATACGGATTGGTCTCAGTCAGCTGTAGCAGTCTTATTTCCTCCTTGCTCATGACTGGTTCAACTCTTATTTTTTAAGGTACTAGGGATCAAACCTAGGGCTTCACACATACTTGGTACATACTTTACTGCTGTACTATATACCTAGTCCCTCTGACTGGTTTAAGGAGGAGCATGTGACAATGAAAGTCTGTAGAAGCCTCTAGGAAAAAGTTCTACATCAATAAAAAGAAGAAACAGGCATCCCTTTTCCATTGGACTTCATTGTACCTCCACAGGATGCCTAGAACTGGGGCAACCACTGGCATAATGAGAGAAGCCCTACTAGGAGACAAAGCTGACAGCGCAATAGAAAGGTGTGAAGGAAACAGGAAGCCAACTGTGGAATTGCTCCTCTAAGTCCTTAAATCCATTCTCTCTTCCTTTATTATTAACACTTGAGGTCATTCTATCAGCTATTTTAGTAGTAACCACTGCTGCAGCCCCAAACTGTATTTCCTGCACTATTCAGGTCTCCTCTGGGACATTCCCCATAAAGCAGACAGAATCATTTTCTCAAAATCCGAATCTAAGGGCCATGACTTCTCAGTTCTCTCAGGGAAACCTATGAGATCAGGGGTCTAGCTTAGCCCTCTTTTCACAATTTCATCTTTTACTCTGCTACTCTGAGTCTCTGCCCTTCAGCCACACAGCTTCTGTAATTTTTTAAATGTACCCTTCCCTTACTCCTGACAACTTGTTCTTGCTATTTTCAGTGCCTGGAATGTCCCCCACTTCCCATTCTTGCCCCTTCTGCTTCTTCAAGGAAGTTCATTTAGATGGGGATCACCAACTGGTGGTTTACACAGGTTCTGCTTCCTTGAAGAGTTATAAAAACCACAAATCTCAGAGTAGGGGTATATCATGTATGGGTACAAATTCCATATGATGAATGTGGTCATTATGTATATCTAAACTGTACCAATAAATTTATTTAATTAAAAAATATAAATCTCAAGATAAGGCTTTTGCACTATAGTCTGTCATGTACCCATTTTTTACACTGATCTATTCCTATGTCTACTTTAGACACTCAGGGCCCTCTACTCTAGACTCTAAATGGTCATCTCTTAATATGGGGTCCCACAGCTTGCACCAGTCCTTCATGTCTTAATATCGTGCTTTGAATTGTTTGTTTGTTTTTTGGAGACATGGTCTCACTTTGTAATCCAGGCTGGTCCTCTAACTCATGGCAGTCTTCCTGCTTCAGCCTCCCAAGTGCTGGGATTACAGGTGTGTGCCATCATGCCTGGCTGCTTTGAATTTATAGTTACTTTTGTTCTTGCTTGTGGAGGTTTCCCTACTGGGCAGTGAATTCCTTGAGAGTAGGGACTGGAGCTTTTTTTGCTCCTGATCAAGTTGCTGGCATTCAGCATACTACCTGAAACATATTAGATGACTAATGAGTGTTTATTAAACAAATAAAGTAACAATTGCAAGGGTCAATGGATGAACAGATGGATGGGTTGATGAGGAGGGCAAAGCAAAATCTTTATGTCCTGTTTTTGGTCACAAGGGAAGAATCAGATGAACTTGATAACAATTTCTCACCTTTTAACAAGTAACAACCTGCTTTCTACCTTATGACTCAAAAGGCACAGCCTTCAGTCTGCCTTCTTCCCTGTTTATAAATCAGACTCAAAAAAGAACTCACGTTGAACTCTTCTCTGAAGAGCTTATTGTCATCAGCCATTCTCCGGTTAATCTCCTCTTCCAGCTTGTCCACCGGCAGGGGTGGGTACTTTCTGTTGGTGCTTGGGGACCTGGCCAGCAGTGGCACGCTCTGGGGCTCTGCAGTACACAAAGGTGAACGTCAGGCAGGTGCTCTTGATGCAGCTATTTTTCTGGAGACTAACTTGGGGATTCTATCCCATGGATCAAGCCTTGAACAACCAGAGCTACCTCTTCAAAAGTTTTTTTTTCTTTTTTTAAAATAGTCTCATTCTTTTAAAAGGATAGGAAACCTCTAATTTATTGGTTTTCTTCTCCACAATGGTACCCTATGCCTTACCCACATCCTCAGTGCGGCCGTTCGATAAGCGGAAGGAATTGGAATGGCTCCCAGCTTGCTTGTATTTCTTAAACCTAATGAGAAAATGTTCAAAATGAAAAACTAAGCACAAAGGCAGGAGAGGCCAATCATTGACTCTGCAGTTCTGGTCTGTTCCTGCTTCACCTTGGCACCAGTCTTTTTTTTTTTTTTTTGTGGCACCAGGGATTGAACTCACAACTTCACGCCTACCAGGCAGGCACTTTAGTCACTGAGCCAAACTCCCGGCCCTGGTTTTTTGAGGCAGGGTCACAATGTGTAGCTCAGGCCGGCCTTGCGCTCGCATTGTAGCCCAAGCTGGCCTCGAACTCACAACATACCTCCTACCTCAGCCTCCCGAGTGCTGGGATTAAAGGCGTGCACCACCACACCCGGCTGGCACCAGTCTATTTTGGCTTACATGGCTCCTCTTGTCAGCTCCCATTCCAGAACCCGAAAGAGAGCAGAGATATGCCAGGAGGAAAAACAGTAAGTGGAATACAGTGGGGAAGACAGATCATCTATAAAAAGCAAATACCCTGGTGCTTTCCCAGGCACCTCGGAGAGAATACAGCTCCAGACTGGGTGGTCACCAAATTCTAGAGACACATGCCAAACTGAAAGGTCACATAAGGTCCCTTTCTCTATTCTTGCAGAATAAAAGAGGGAGCAATGAGCAGGTTAAGTCCAAGATAAGTCAGACTTGAACCCAGGTAGTCAAGGCAGTAGCTTTAGCAGGAAGAGAATGAACGCACCATCCTCTTCCTTGGTTCTTCTACTTGATTCTGCTCTCTGAGCCACTGAGCCACATCTCCAGCGCTCCAGTACGCTTTTTCTGGGCATGTAAACTTACTAGTACCCTTTTGGGGGTTACTTCCACAGGGCTACAGCTGAAGGTCCTAAAACACTAGTCACTAACAACACAGACTATGGCTTTCTCGTCTAACGTCCAAAACACTATTCTGGGGTTAAGGCTGAACTAGAGTTGGGAGACTGGATTTGGACCCATGGAAGCAAAAGACTATGTAGAGCTTTTAAACTATTTCTCAGTAAAATTTTAATCTTAGCAATATCATGAGTCATTCTCCCTCTACCTGACTTGCCCTTATCCTATTGTCTTCTGGACTATGTGGGCTTACTGAGGCGCTAGTGCACTGGAAGAGTCTAAGAGAATGCAGATACATTAGCACTTACCTTAACATGTACAGAAGTATGATGATACACACAATCACTAGCAGAGAGGACAGGGCTACTATCACTGCAATAATTGAAGTCTCATCTGAAACCAAGAGAAGAGAACAAGTCATCACTGTGTTGTGCAATGAAGGGCTCCAGTCATTCGCTCAGGGAAACAGCCTGATGAGGCAGAAGGGCTCATTCAATGCTCCTGCAGATGAAAGGATACAGAAGGGGGAGGGTAGAGCACTAGCCCACCTCCTCCTGCCATCCCAGAGCTATGGGGCGGGGTGAAGGGAGGAAGGAATACATGACCAATGACATGAATGGAGATATCATACATTTGATTACTCTGTCTCTGTGAGTTAGATAGAATAAAAGTTCTCTGAAGGCAGGGGCTGTTTTATGCTATCTCTTCTAAGTCAAAACAATACTTGGCATGCAAAAAGTACCAAAAGAGTCGGGTGTGGTAATGCACACTGAAAATCTAGTTACTCTAAAAGCTAAAGCAGTAGAATGTAAGCTTGAGGCCAACCTGGGCAACTTAGATTATCTCAAAATAAAATACATAAAAGGATTGGAGATGCAGCTCAGTGATAGGGCACTTGGATACCATGTGCAAGGCCTTGGGTTCAAGTCCCAGCACAACACACACACACACACACACACTCACTAACTATAGTATCTGGATGTACAAACACATTCAATCATGGCAAGCTGGGTCAACACTGCACCACTCTATCCTAGTCTCAATGGGGTCAATCTCAGGTGTGTTCAGCCTTCAGCCCACCATGCCGAGTGAAAGGGAACTGTCCTGGGCTACATATCATAAAAAGTATAGTTAATGTATATGAGTAACACAACTTCATTTTAAAAAATAGATTTAATTATAACAACAAAAAAAGGCAGTCTACAGGATGAAAAGAGGTTATTTCAAAAAAAAAAAAAAGAAAGAAAAAGAAAAAAAAGAAAAGAGAATATTTCTTTTTCTCTTTGAGATAAGATCTTGCTAAACTGCCTAGGCTGGCCCTGAACTCATGATCCTACTGTCTCAGTCTCCTGTGTGATGGGATTATAGGCCCAGCCCACCATGCCTGATTTAAAAGGCAATTGCTCTATCATAAGCCCAAATGACTTTCTGGCAGAGTGAATAAAATCATTCTTAGTTGAAACAGATATTACTAGAGATACCAAACTGCTGGGTACTCTTTCCCATATCCTGGCTCCCTCAGACAACCTCTGCCAGAATCTCAAGAACAGCAGTGTTTGGCCTGGAGAAGGCAAGCCTCCAGTCAATCCATAGGGCCTGGATTCCTTTCCACCCTGTACCTATTCCCAGTTTTCATGCCAATGACTATGTTAAAACTTGTCTCCTCTACTCTCACCTCTACCATGAACTATACAACTAGCCTGAGTTATTTACAGCCACCTTTGTCACTGGGGAGATGTCCCTCCTTATAAAGGTCAATCCTGTCATGCAGGTTCACTTATATCCATTACTGTCACCTCAAAGACTTGTCTCCTTGACCTCACTTTGTCTCCTCCAGATACCATCAACTCCATGTCTTTTTTCTAAGCTAACTTTTCATAACAGCTGTCTTCCTGACCAGCCCTCCTCCCCTCATCTCAGATGAGGTCTTGCTCTATTGCTCAGGCTGGTCTTGAATTCATGATCTTTGTACTCTAAGTACCTGGGATTATAATTGTGTGCCAATGTGCCAGACTTTATTTCTTTTCTCTAATTCCTTACCCCCAGGTTCTCCTTAGTCTATCTGCTCTGACTCACACCCTCAGTGCTCCATTTACACTGCTCAGAAGAATTCACCAAGAAGCAAGCCCTCCCTGTGAACCAGTGCCACATGGGTGTTGCTGGCAGTGGGGTGGGGGAGATAGCCAGACCCCAGTTTTTCCCCATGAGTGAGCACCATTCGTGGACTACAGGGGAAGTGAATCAGAATTCACCAAGAAGCAAGCCCTCCCTGTGAACCAGCACTACGTGTGGGCTGCCACCAGCTGGGGGACAGCCAGACCCCAACCCCTTTCAACGTGGGCTGGGAAACAAGAGGAGCCAACACACACACACACACACACACACCCAAAAGCGACTGGCTGATCTGGAGAAACACAGGCTGTGATGATGGCTATTCAGGTGAAATGCAATTTGATGCTTGTGGTGTTTGGTGTTTCACTAACTTTCCAGGTCTAGGGCTGATCGTCTATACAGAGGATAATGGGACGCAGTGTGGCATCTATTGGGGATCTCCTTCTGAAGGTGGTAGCTACTGATAATTCCCTATTATCTTGTTTTGAAGTCCTGCATCATTTTTTTTGGTTTGATGGGTTGGGTTTTATTGTTTTGTTTTGTTTGATGTCGTTACATCTAATAGCATGGGCAGCTATTTCAAAGACAGCAAGATATATTATGGAAGCCATTTTGAAGTCACTTCTGTTCTGTTTTGAAGTCCTTTATTGCATTCATTGTTTTGTTTTTATTGGTTCTACTCTGTTCTGTTTTGTTTGATTTTTACTGTGTCTGAAGGTATTTGCAGCTATTTGAAGACAACAAGAGGCATTAAAGTAGCCATTGTTGATCTTGTGTTGTTTTGAAGTCCTGTGTCACTTTTACTGGTTTGTTTTGATTGGCCTTATTCTGTTTTATTTTGCTTCGTTTTACTCTTTAAAATAAAATAAAAATAAGTAAATAAGTAAACTACTCAGCAAGGGACATTAACAAATGTTCTGTTGCAAAGTCCAAAAGAACATTTCCATCTTTATCTGATTCAACCTCTTTATAGCATTCATTTAAAAAAAATTTTTATAGACCAGTAATTTCATGTCAGGCACTATTCCTGGCACTAGAAACAGAGAAGGGCTTAGAATTACATTCTTCAGGGGAAGAGGAGAAGGAGGAACAAGAAGAAGAGGAGAAGAGGAAGGAGTGGAACAAAAGGAAGCAGAAAGGAGGAAGAGAAGAGAAGAAAGAAGAAAAGAAGAACAACAACAACAAAAATAAGAGAAGGAATGGTTAGTGATGGAAAGTGATGGACAGGGAAGACAGTGGTAGAGTGGTTTGGGAAAGTCTCTGAGGAGGTAATATCTGAGCAGAGCTCTAAAAAATGAGAGGAAGTGAACTATGCAAAACTCTGGGTGAAGGCTTTTCTAGGTAAAGAGAACAACAAGCAGAATAGCCTTTATGAACTTGACAGGGTCAGGAAAGGCCTGTATGGTAGACAAAACAGCCAGAGAAGTGGGTAGGAGTCAAAAGACTTACATTTTGTAGGTCAAGCAATAAGTGTGGGTTTAATTCCTGAATGTGATAAGAAATACTATGTGATTGGAGGGACCTGAACAGAGGCAAACTATAACTGGATTTTAAATTATTATTATTTGCAATGCTGTGGATCAAACCCAGATGAATTTATACTAAAGTTTCTATTTATGTATAAAGGGCTGGGGATTTAGCTTAGTAGCATAAGCACCTGCCTGGCAAGCATAAGGTCTTGAATTCAACTCCTAGTACAAAAACAAAAGCAAAAACAAAAACAACCCCCCACCATGTCTATTTATGTATAGAGATCAGCTAAAGCCAAGAGCAATGGTTCACATTTGTCATACCAGGAACTCTGGATGCTAAGGCAGGAGGATTGCAAGTTAGCAAGCAATTTAGCAAGAATCTGTCTCAAAATAAAACAGAATGAAAAAGGGTTGGGTATGTAACTCAGTGGTAGACTGCTTACCTAGCAGGGGCAAGGATCTAGGCTCAATCCCCAGCATCAGAGACAAAACAAAACAAACCAGCTAAGCTGACTCATGAACAGCAGCCATTACGTGGGAGGTTTCTAGCAGAAAATGGTGTCATGGAAACCAAGAGCAAAATTTTTCAAAGAGAAAATGAACTCAAACTACCAACAGATTTAAGCAGGAGGAAGATGGCCAAGTGAAACTAGATTTGATGAAGTGGCAGCTTCTGATGACTTTTTAGAGTGGTTTCAGTTGAGTATGGGTGAGAAAGCCTAAATGGAATAAAACTAAGAAAGAGCAGTTCAGACAATCACTCCTTTCATGAGGATATTTACATGAAGGGATACAGAGAAAAGG
This sequence comes from Dasyprocta punctata, assembly GCA_004363535.1. NCBI lineage: Eukaryota > Metazoa > Chordata > Mammalia > Rodentia > Dasyproctidae > Dasyprocta > Dasyprocta punctata. The sequence goes on along the minus strand of RJWM01008368.1, from coordinate 62,507 downwards.
TGCAGCAGTAGGAGGGAAATGTGGGGTGTAAACTGGGGTGTGTGTGTGTGTGTGTGTTATTGGGTATTAAATTCAGGGCCTTTGGACTGAGCTACATCCCTATCCCTTTTTGTACTTTTTATTTTTGAGACTGGGTCTCACTAAGTCAGTAAATTGTCCAGTCTGGGCTTAAACATGTGATCCTCCTGCCTCAGTGTGGGATTTCAGGCTTGTGCTCCATGCCCTGTTTTTTTTCTTTTCCTTCTGTTTTGAAGAAATGAGGTGTGTTATACCATGGGCTTTGCTGGTGATGACATGGTTCTCATCTTAAAATGAACATTTACACTGGTTGATCACTCTCTCCTCTTTGAAGTACTTTCTTGCTTCACATGCAGAGTACTCTAAAGTACTCTATGGGTCTGTCTTTTTTCTGTCTTTTAGTTGCTCCATCTTTCTCTTTTACAGGTCATTCCTCTTCCAAAACCAGGTTTCTAACAGTGGGAACTCTTCGGGGCTTTGTCCTTGGCACTCTTCTCTATGTTCTGCCTAACTGATCTGATTAGATAGATGCTCTAAAGCACAAACGATATGCCAGCAATGCCCACATTTGCACTGCTTGCTTTTTTTTTTTTTTTTTTTTTGCGGCACTGGGGATTGAACTCACAACCCTGTGCCTGCCAGACAGGCACTTATGCCACTAAGCCAAACTCCCAGTCCTAGTTTTTTGAGGCAGGGTCGCACTACATAGCTCAGGCCAGCCTTGCGCTCCGTTGTAGCCCAAGTTACTCACAACGCTCCACCTACCTCAGCCTCCCGAGTGCTGGGATTAAAGGCGTGCGCCACCACACCCGGCTTGCACTGCTTGCTTCTGACTTTTTCTCTGAGCTTCAGGCTCTCAGCTGCTTATCAGTCACCTCCATCTTAAATTTCATAGTCAACACAAACTTTCTGATTTTAAGTCTTTCCCTCATCATTCAGTGGCTACCACTCCTATTCTGTTGTTAAAGTAATATACATGTAAACCACCTTGATTTCTTCTCATGTTTTTCTTCTATACCCAGCCTAGTTCCAAGTAAAGTATTTAGGGCTAGAACGAATACCTTATGTCTGTCTTTTGTCCATTCTCTATTGTCCATTCTCTACCACTGTAGTCCCAATCTCTAATTGCAGTAACCTGGATCGTAACAGTAAATTCTGACCCTAGCCAATCCATTCTCTAAAAAGTAGACAGAGTGATATATAAGAAAACATATCAGGTCATGTCCTTCTCTTTCAATGGCTTCTTAAGCTTTTAAAATAAAGTCTCATTTCCCCACCCTAGTCCATAACAAGTTTCCTAACTTAGCCTCACCTCCCTATCTCCTGCCGCTGTTTCCTTACTCAGTGAACTTCAGCCACTGGCATCCTATGCTGAGTTTATTCATCTTCGCACCTCTCAAATATTACTCCTCTGCAACATACGGCCTCCCTCCGTTCTTTGCCTGGCTAACTCCCACTCATCCAGTTCTTACTTTAAGTGTCATTTTCCCCGGAGAGGTCTTCTCTGACTTCCAAATACCAAATTTATCATCTCTAAAATAGGTTATTCTGAAGATTAAATAAGATTATCCACATGAAGTTTTTGGCACAGTAACTAGCACAGATTATATATACTCAATGTTGGCTTTTATTTTCTGTGCTATTCTCAAAGAGCAACCTACTATTTCCCTTGCTAATATTTCTCACACTTTGTAGTTACATATTTATTTGACTGTAGGTGATTAATGAGCATACCTTTGTGTTTTTTTATGAGGATTTTAGGAGTATTTCTGATAGATGGATCTGCCTTGCTCTGACATCCTAAGCTATTCATAGTAGTATGGACCTCTAGGATATGCAAATATCTAAAGTTAAAAGAAACAGTATTAGGTCTTCATAATTTTTGCTGTCTTGTAGTGCCTTATCACAGACCTAAGAAATAGACCTGTCAGCATAGCAAAACCAGTGGTACTCTATGAGGCATTTCCAATGATGTGCAGCCACAGGAGAAGCTCCATCGGGATAGACCTCAAGACCTCCTTAGTATCATAAAGTCCACAGGGGCAAGGATTACATGTTTTGTCTCACACTGTGTATCTTTTTTTTTTTTTTTTTTTTTTTTTTTTGCGGCATAGCGGATTGAACTCACAGCCTCGCGCCTGCCAGGGCAGGCACTTAAACCACTGAGCCAAACTCCGGGCCCTGGTTTTTTGAGGCAGGGTCGCACTGCAGCTAAGGCCGGCCTTACGCTCGCGTTGTAGCCCAAGCCGGCCCCGAACTCACAACGCTCCGCCTACCTCAGCCTCCAGAGTGCTGGGATTAAAGGCATGCGCCACCACGCCCGGCTTCACACTGTGTATCTTAAAACCTAGCACAGGTTCTCACACACAGTAGAAACTAACAATACTGTATTATGATGTGTGAATGAACAGAAGAATTAGTAATTTAGCACTAAACATGCCTTTGTAAATTGCAATCACAGAGGGAAGTATATCAGGTATTATAAGAAGGCAATCAGAAGGCTTGGGATATAGCTCAGTGGTAAATCACTTGCCTAACATGCATGAGGCCTGGGTTCAATACCCCGCAAGGGGATGGGGTAGGGGGAGTTGGGCATGGTGGTCCACACCTGTAATTCTAGCACTCTGGAAGGGTGAGGCAGGATTATAAATTCAAGCCCAAATTGTCCTAGCCCTGACTCAAAAATTTTTCAAAAGGGCTGGGGAAGCCAGGTTTGGGGGCGCACACCTGTAATCCCAGCACTCAGGAGGCTGAGACAGGAAGATCATTGCGAGTTTGAGATCAGCCTGGGCTACAAAGTAAGTTCAGGGCCAGCCTGAACTGCATAGTGAGACCCTGTCTCAAAAAATAGGGCTGGGGATTTAGTTCAGTGGCTTAAGTGCCTGTCTGGTAGGCACGAGGTTGTGAGTTCAATCCATGGTACAAAAAACCAAAACAAAACAAAACAAAAAACAAACACCAAAAAACCCACAAAGGGCTGGGAAAGGTTCTGCATTCAATCTCCAGTACTACCTACCTATCTACTTACTTACATACATAAGCTTAAGCTTACATAAGCTTAAATTTAAAAATGAGATACCTGGTGATGCAAAGGAAAAGCCTTGCCTTTGTGTCCAGAGCCTGAACACTAACAGTGGCCTCTATCCAACTTTCTAGGCTCAGGTAAGTCTTTGTCTAGAACAAAAATGAGCAAACATAGCCCAAACCTAACCTACCACCCATTTTTGTAAAAAAAATTTTATTGGAACACAGTCACATTCTTTCATTTATATACTGTGTGTGACTGCTTCTGCATTACAGAGGCAGAGCTAAGTTGATGTGATAGGGACTGTATGGTGTCAAACTGACACTATTCATTACTTGGCTGGCCCTTGATAGAAACAGTCTGGCAACCCATAATCTAGAATATTATACTTCCTTTCCTCTTACACAATTCTACCTCAAATAGCACCTTTTATTTTATTTATTTATTTATTTTTAGCAAATCCTTCTCTGATTACTCCCTTTAACAAAATTAATAGCTTTCTTTCTTATACTTTTGTAATAATATGTACTACCCTTATCACACTAGATTAGGGTGACTGATTCTACATCCATTAAATAATAAACTTCTTGAAGACATGAATTCAAGAACACTTCCAGATACTCATAATCTCCAACTTTATTTAGGGCAAAGGATATAGCTTAATGCTTCCCTAACACATACAAGGCCCTGGATTTGAACTACAGTACCACATAAAACAAAAAAACTAACCACTTGTGCCAGGCAAGTCCTGAGGATATAGCAGTCAACAAATCAAAATTCTTTAAAAAAATTTTTTTTAACAAATTAAAATTCTTTGCCCTTACAGAGTTTATATTTTAGTGGAGAACAGGACAATTCATAAGTAAGGAAATACATGGACAGTGATATATGCTATTAAGAAAAAAATAAGGCAGAGTAAAAGAGGGAAAGGGGTGGGGAGTGTTCTATTTAAAATGGTGTAGTCAGCAAAGATTCTGAATGAGTGAATGAATGGAATGGGTAACATCAGGAAGGTATGGGACAGTGCAGTACTGTTTATGACCAAGAGAGCTGACAATTATAAGCAATAAAGGAATAAGGGAATCACTGAGCCAGATAACTTAGAAATCAAATAAAAATTACTATTATAGTTACTATTTAAGCACATTTTAGCTGCCACACACCAAAGCACAATCCTGTATCATTATCATAACACCTTAGGTAAATGATGGTAAAGCTTTTACAGCATTCTTTTTCTTTTTTTCGTACTGGGAATTGAACTCACAACCTCGCACCTGCCAGGCAGGCACTTACGCCACTGAGCTAAATCCCCAGTCCTATTTTTTGAGACAGGGTCTCACTATACAGTTCAGACTGACCTTGAACTCATTCTGTAGCCCAGGCTGGTTTTGAACTCACAACGATCTTCCTGCCTCAGCCTCCCTAGTGCTGGGATTAAAGGCATGCATCACCATGCCCGGCTTTCAATGATACAAACAGCCCACTGCCACATGCATGCCATGGGTTCACCACAACTGTCTTAGGTAGACATCATTATTAAACCTATTTTACAGATAAGAAAACTGAGCAGAGAAATTAAATAACTTGCTCATGATTATACAGCCGCAAATCAAATGGAAGAAAACAAAGCTACACTACTTTACAGATTCTTCATAAATTTTAGGGCCAAGAACACTTTTAACCTCTTCCAAGCTTGGAGGCCACAACCATCCTCCATCATAAAATTCAGTGTTTACCTCTTAACAACAGAATTACATCCATTTTCCCAATTTTTATTTTTAAAGTATGTTTGCAGTATGTTATGATTACAATTCTTGTGAGGAGTTGGTACATGTACATAGCACATCATTTTCATCCCCTTCCTCTATTCTGCTTACCCCTCCCTCTAGTTATGAGTCCCTTTTCCTTTTTCAAAAGATCTTCCTAGCTGGGCATGGTGGCACATGCCTGTAATACCAGCATCCGGGAGGCTGAGGCAGGAGGATCCTTGAGTTCAAAATCACCCTGGGTTACAAAGTTAGCTCAAGGCCAGCCTGAACTGCGTAGCAAGACCCTGTCTCAAAAAGACAAACAAAACAAAACAAAACAATCTCTATTTTTTATTATCTACCTTTTATTTTACTCTTTATTTATATTTTCGGTTTCTCATATAAGCCGCACCATGTGATATTTAAACTTCTGTATCTGATTTATTTCACTTAACATTACGTATCAAGGTGCATCCATTTTCCTATGGATGACTCAGACTTTTGGTAGAGTAGTAGGCCACTGCATATAAATACCAAACTTTATCTATTCACCTGTTGAACATCACATAGGGTGCTTCTAAGATTTAGCTATTATGAACTGTGCTGCTATAAACATGGGTAAACATGTATCACTATAGAGTAATATGGTATCTTTAACTCTTCGAGGAATCTCCATACCAATTTCCATAATAATTGTACTAGTTTACATTTGCACCAACAAAATAGAAAGGTTCCTTTTCCCCCACAGCCTCACCTGCATTTGTTATTTGATTTCTGGATGATGGCCATTCTTTCTGGAATAAGATAGCGTCTCAGTGTTGTTTTAATTTGCATTTCTCGTGCATGCTTTGGCAGCACATATATTAATTTGCATTTCTCTAATGGCCACAGATGATGAACATTTTTTTTCATGTATTTATTAGCCATTGGCTACTTTTTCCGAGGAGTATCTATTCATTTCAGTTGCCCAGTTTTTGAGTGGGTCTTTCATTTTGGAGGGTTTGTTCTTTAGACATTTTTATGTAGTCTGGATCCTGTTTGAGGAATAATTCACAAAAAACTTTTCCCATTCTATAGGTTGTCTCTTCATTCCACTGATTGTTTCCTTTGCTGTGCAGAAGCTTTAAATTGTGATATCCCATTTGTTGATTCTTGATGTTACTTCTTGGGCAACTGAAGTTCTATTCAGAAAGTCCTTGTCTATACCTATTCTTCAAGAGTTTTACCTGTTATATCTTCCAGCATACTGTTTCTGTTTTAACATTTAGATCTTTGATCTATTTTGCTTTTAGTTTAGTACATAGTGAGAGATACAGGTCTAGATTCAATCTTCTGAATGTGGATAGCCAGTTTCCCCAGCACCATTTGTTAAAGAAGCCGTCTTTCCTCCAGTGTTGTTTTTGGCCCCCCTGTCAAAGATCAGATAGCTGAATGTGCCTGGGGTTTTTTCTGCATTTTATTCTGTTTCACTGATCCACATGTCTGTTTTTACAACAGGACTATGCTGCTTTTATCAATGTAACTTTGTAATATAACTTAAAGCTAGGATTGTGATGCTTCTTGCTTTGTTCGTTGCCCCAGGAATGCTTCTACTATTCTGGGTCTCTTCCAGTTCCGTATGAATTTTACAATTGTTTTCTATAGTTCCGTGAGGAATGATATTGGTATTTTGATAGGAATTGATTTAAATCTCTGTGTCACTTCTGGAAATATGGTCATTTTGACAATAATGGTTCTGCCTATCCAAGAACAGAAGATATCTTTCAATTTTATACCTTCTCTGATTTCCTTTTTAGAGTACCATAGTTTTTGTTGTAGAAGTCTTTCACTTCCTTGATTAGATTAATTCCTAAATATTTAATTTTTCCTGATGCTACTGTAAATGATATTGTTCCCCTAAGTTTTTTCTTCACAAGTTTATTACTACTGGTGTACAGAAACACTGTTGACTTTTTTTTGTAATGATTTAGCATCCTGCTATACTAGTAAGTTTGGTTATTAATTCTAGGTGTCTTTTGGTAGAATTTTTGGGTCTTCTATGTAGAGGAACATGTCATTTTCAAATAATGATAATTTGACTTCTTTCTTTCCTCTACAAACCAAATTTCTTTCTTTCTATTGCCTGATTGTTCTTAGTAATATTTTGAGTATTGTATTAAACAGGTGTCATGGTAGTAGACACCCTTGTCTTGTTCCTGATTTTAGAAGCTTTCAGTTTTCCCCCATTTAATATGAGGCTGGCAGTAGGTTTGTCATAAATGGTTTTTATCAAATTGAGATAGGGTACTTGTAAACGTTTGTTGGCATTTTCCCCCCTCCCCTTGGCATTTTTTTTAAATCACAAATGATGCTGGATTTTATCAAAAGCTTTTTCTGTCTACTGAGATAATCACATGATTTTTGTCTTTGCTTCTATTTATGTGATGTATTGGATTTATTGATTTATGTTGAACCATCCTTGCATTCCTAGGATGAAGCCTCTTGGTCAAGAAGAATGATGTTTCAGATGATTGTTGCATTCTGTTTGCCAGAATCTTAAGTATTTTTGCAACTATATTCTTTAAAGAGATTGGTCTATAGTTCTATCTTTGGTTGAGTCCTTGTCTGGTTTTAGAATCAGGGTAATGCTAGCTTTCAGGAATGAACAGTACTCCTTCCTTTTCAACCTCATTAAAGAGTTTGAGTAATACTGGCATTAGAACATCCCTGAAATTCTTATAGAAAAGCAAGTGGAGAGTCTACCTGGTCTTGCGCTTTTCTTAGTTGGTAGAATTTTTTTTTTAACCACTTCTATTTCATTGCCTGTTATTGGTTTATTCTGGCCTGTTTTGTTTTGTTTTGTTTTGTTTTTTGAGACAGAGTTCTGCTATGTGGTTCAGGCTATCCTTGAATTCACTATGTAGCCCAGGCTGGACCTGAGCTCACAGCAATCCTCTTTCTCTCAGTCTCATTCGAGGTTTTTATATCTTCTTGCTTCAGTTATGGTAATTCATATTTATCTAGGAATTTATCCATTTCTTCTGGATTTTCCAATTTATTGGAATATGGGTTTTCTAAGGAGTTATTAATAATCTACAGTTTGGTGGGGTCCATTGTGATTTTTCATTTCTAATTGCACTCATTTGGGTCTTTCCTTTCATAGGTAAGACTAGCTAAGGGTTTGTCTATTTTGTTCATTCTTTCAAAGAGCCAGTTCTTTAATTAACTGAATTTGTATTTTGTCTGTTTCATTAATTTCTGCTCTGAACTTCATAATTTCTTTCCTTGTACAGTAAGTCTCTGACATATGAACACTTTAGGTGCAAACTTGCACAGGTATACTGTTGCTGGCTACAAATAAATCCAACTTATAAACAATTTTCCCAGAATGGGACATGTTTTTTGGTTTTGGATTATCCTTGCTTTTCTAGGGACTTGAGGTACATCATTAGGTTATTTATTTGGACCTGCTCTGTTTTTCTGATGTGAGCATTCATAGTTATAAATTTCCCTTTTAGAACTGCTTTCATTGTATCGTATAGGTTCTGGTATGTTGTATTGACATTATCATTTGATTTCAGGTACTAATTTCTTTATTATTTCTTTTATGACCTATTGATTATTCAAGAGTGTACTGTTTAATTTTCATGTGTTTTCATAAACTCTGTGGTTTCTTTTGCCACTGGTTTCTAGTTTAACTGCATTATGACGTTTATATGCATGGAAAATTTTGTTTTTGTGTTTTTTTGAATGTTTGTCTTTGTGAGACAGGGTGTTGCTATGCAGTTCAGGCTGGCTTTGAACTCACTTTGTAGCCCAGGCTGGCCTCAAAATTGCAGCGATCTTCCTGCTTCAGCCTCCTGAGTCCTGGGATTATGGGCCGCACCCAGCCAAAATTTTGATTCTTTTGCATTTACTTAAGCATCATTTTTGGGCTAGTATGTGGTGTATTTTGGAGAAAGTTTCTGCTGTGCTGCGGAGAAAAATGTGCATTTTGTTGTTGTGGGATGGAATATTCTGTAGATACTATTACTATGGTAATCTAAGAACACCTCTGTTATGTCCCCTGAAAGCCTCATGTACAAATAGGTGGGTGACTGGATCATGGATGCCATGATACTAAATTAGTTCACTGATGGGTTTATAGCTAGGTGGGATGTTCGGAGGTAAAGCATGGTGAGAAGAGATGGGTTACTGTGGGTGTGGCCTGGAAGACTTATATATCCCTCTTCTTCCCTTGAGCTCTGTTCTTGGCTCTGTTCCTGGCTGCCATGAAATGAACTTTCTCCTCTGCCTTGTTGCCCTACCTTGGAGCCTGCTGGCTATTGACTGGAACATCTACAAATTGTGAACCAAAATAAACCTCTCCTCCCTCCTTTAACTTGTGAGTGTTGGTCTACTTGTCCCAGTAACACGGGAAGTGACTCAGACAACGTCTTTAAACAAGAATATCAACCTCTTTCTAGACTTCAACTGTAGCAAAATGCTGAAGGAAAAAGCTAGGGAAACAGATCTAGATGATCTGAAATGAGTACTGTAAAAATTTAAGGAGTCTCTGTATTTCAGGAGAATGCCTATCTGACTGGTTCGAGAACTTGGTAGCTGAAGGATTTCTTTATAAATATTAAGACACAATTTTCTTTGGTTGATTTTTTGAGATAGCGTCTTACTATGCAGTTCATGCTGGTTCAGAAAAAAGCTCTCCTTCTGTTGGATTCCAGCTCCAGAGCTGCCTTTTCCTCTGACTGCATGGCATACCATTTCCTCTATCTACCAATACAACTGCTTTCACAGCCTCACAGGTGCTATACAAAGAAAATACTTCCCCAATAAACCTGCTACATGGAAATATCTCAGTTTGGTTCTAAGGAAAGTTTGTTTTCCCTAGAATCAAACTAATAAATGAAATGTAAACCAGTGAAGGTTAAGTAATAACTGGAGAACAGAGAATCAAACTAATAAATGAAATGCAAACCAGTGAAGGTTAAGTAATAACTAGAGAACAGAGACATCATGGCTGCTGACTTCATGCTGAGGTACTGCACTTGGGCCAGATTAGGCCAGACTGAATTTAGTCATTCTTGCATATTATATAAATCATCCAAAGTGACACCAATAAAAATGCTTTAAAAAAGCCAGGCACGGTGGCATCCACCTATGATCCCACTACTCGGGAGGCTGAGGCAGGAAGATGGCCATGAGTTCAAGGCCAGCCTGTGCTATAAAGTGAGTTCAAGGCCAGCCTGTGCTATAAAGTGAGTTCAAGGCCAGCCTGAACCATATAGTGAAACCCTGACTCAAAAAAAAAAAAAAAAAAAAAAAAAAAAAACACAACTAACTAACCAACCAAACACAAACCTTAAAAAAAGATTTAAAAAAGGCAAATATTATATAATTGTATTTAAGTGAGCTATCTAGAACAAAAAATTCTAGGCAGAAAGTAAAGTAATACCTGCTACCAGGGGCTGGGATAAAGAATAGGAAGTTATTGTTTAATGGGCATAAATTTTCAGTAATATGGAAAAAAGTTCTGAAAATGGATGATTACATTAGATAAATGCATCTAATGTCACACTGCATGCTTAAAAATGGTCAATTTTGTATTTATGTATTTTTTCATAATTTCGTTCTGCTTTGTTTTAGGAGGTGTTAGGGATTGAACTGAGGCCCTCATGCATGTCAGGCAAGCTGCTGCTGAACTACATCCACAAACTTTGAACATTAAAAAAAAGAACTAGTTCTAGAAAAATAATTTAAAATGCATTTACAAAAGTAACACATATAAGGAATAACCAGTTTCCCAAACTTCGAAAAGAAAAGAAGTAAAACTGTCTGTCCACTCCTTCATTTTACTCCCTTTTGTTTGAACAATTACAACATGGGCCACTGCTGTTCAAAAACACCCCAAAGGCCAGTGTACAAAAACTTATAACCCTAATTCATCGTTATTAGACATAATCTGCTTATTGAGCCCATTATAATGCGAATATCTCCAAACAGTTGACTAGTTTCTCAAAAAGCATTTGGCTTTAAAGTTAGAATGTGACAGGGGTAAGGGTATAGATCAGTGGTAAGAGTTTGTGCTTAATAGGCAAAGGCCCTGGGTTCAATTTCCAGCATGCATGCATACATACATACATAAATAAAGTTTACAGCAATACTGCTAATGATTTGCTCTGATAAAATTGTTGTATTATGGAGATTTAAAAACTGCTGAGAATTCGTATACCTCTTCATTTTCCTGTTTGGTCAAAGGAATTACAAAAATTATCTTCTGATTTAAAAAGATTTGTTAACTTAGTAAAAGTCCATATGTCACAATTAGTAATGACCAAGGTAATTTTCTTTTCAATCACAATACTGAAACCATTTCAATATTAGCTAGATAAGATAGGTATACCTGGGGCAACAAAAAAAGCTGACTATTATGAAGATACACACTGAGTAGAAGAAAAAGTCGAAGATCTTATTTTTAAACCCTATGACTTTGATTTCTGAGTTTACTCTAACACTGGTTAAGGGCTGGGGATACAGCTCAGTGGCACAGTGCCTGCCTGGCAGGCATGAGGTTGGGAGTGTAATCCCAGTACAAACAAACAAACAAAAAGAGAAAATAAATATAAGTATCTACTGCAAAATAAACCTACTAAATTCTATATTTGATACAGAGTCTGGTAAATGAATCTGAATAGCAAGGACATTCCATCAGTCCAATGTTTGCTTCCTGAGTGTAGGAATATAAGAACTAGAAAAGCAAGGGAAATCTGTACATGGTATGATAATACCTTACAATTACTCCTCATCATATAGTGTGATGGATGGACAACATATATAGAGTACTCACTTTTCTGACTCAAATACTCCCTACTGAGACTTCAGAATGTACCAGTACTTAATTATGCAGGCAAAACTGTACGTGGCTAAATAAGACAATGGGGGTGGGGAGGAGGGCATACACAAAACTCTAAAATCTGATTTGATAAACAGAAAATTATGATGGAAAAAACCCTTTATGGAGTATTATTTTTCAAACTCAATCATTTAAATACAATGTTAGATGATGCCCCTCTCTCCCTGTCATGATCTCTTCATGGTGGCTTCACTGTTGTTGGAGGCAAATCATACCACTTCTACATGAGAGCTCACATACCCTTGCCCTCTGGTGATCAGGTATTTAAGAGTCCAGTTCTGACCAGACACAGCATATTAGGCAACGGGGGATTTACATGACAGTGCTGAAAAATCCATAAAATCCATAAAGGGTTTTATAGACTAGAAGAAAAACAACAGAAGTCAACAGGTTTAGAGATACCTATCACCTAGAAATCAGATATTAACTATGGCATACAAATTGTAGCCTAATATCACCTACCAAAAAGTAACATTAACAAGGGAACATGACAAAGTAACACAGTGTTTCTTTTATTAGTTGTTAAAATACAATGAAGCTGTAATCTACATTTTAAAACACTCTGAATATTTGTTTCTGTTATTCTTTTCTATGGGATTAATATAGAAGCAACTTAATGGAAAATAAACAACACAGCCACAGATGCATAAGGTTACCACACACTGAGCAGAGGAAACACAGATGAATACTGTTCACTATGTAAGAGGGGCAACAGATACAAGGTGAATGGCTCACCTCTTCTGTCCTTTGAGTCAGAATTACCTGTGTAATAAGTGAGAAACAGAAATATTCACTCAGGTTAAAGAAAAACATTACTATTCAACTTAAGATAAAACGAGTTCTAGGAATATAGATACATGAATAATGCTGGAAGTAGAATGAAGCATCCTCCAATAACTGGGAAACAGGTTGCCCAGATTCACTAAACTGTAGTCAGTGGTCTGACCTTCATTGTAGCACTGATATTCATAAAACATTCAGGAATGGAAGGAGAAATACAAATACATGCTATTAGGTCTTTATATCTTTTGAACAACTAAAATGCATGAGGTCCAGGCACAGTGGCACATGCCTGTAATATCAGCACTCAGAAAGCTGAGGCAGGAGGAGTGCTGCAAGTACAGGGCCAGCTTGGGCTACAAAGTGAGTTCAAGGCCAGCCTGAACTGTACAGTGAAATTCTGCCTCAAAAAAGACCCCCCCCAAAAAATGGGTAAGAGGACAAAATTAAATAAAAGACCTCACTGGTAAAAGGTAATAAAATCTATTTAGTAGATACATACTGAAATATATGTGTATTTTCATATATATATATGTAATTTAATATATATATTTCTATATTCTGACAGAGAAAACTTTCTATTCAAAGAGCTGTGAAATATTCACAAGCTCTTATAAATTCCTGATAGTAAAAACAGTGCAATATTCTTTTATCAAGATGTAATAAAACCAGAAATTACCAAAGTAAAAAAACACCTGAAAATTAAAATAAAAATTTAGAAATATCCAAAAAATATCCACAATGAAAACACTTCTGTGGTAGAACCCACCAACTCTCCCCTAATATTTTTTGCCTTTGGTACATACACCCCTGTGTTTTAGCTGAGCACAAAGTTGTCCAACTAGAGATTCCTTGTGCTCAGTGTAGTCAGGTAATAACTTCTGGCAACAGAATGTAAGAGACAGCAGTGTGGGTAATTTCAGGCACAGCTTTTGGAAAAGAAATTGCCTCCATTCCTTCGGCTTTTAGGGGCTGGAACTAGAGTCTAGTGTTGAGAGAAGAAAACTAAGCAGACAAAAGCAACCTCACTGGATGGCAGGGTCACACTGAAAAGAGACTTGGTCTTTAATGAGGCAAACCCTCTGCCTACCTCCAGGCAGAGAAACTCACTTTGGTCTTATTTTAGTCAATGAATTTTGGTTTACCTTTGCCAAGCAGCACAACTACCTGCAGGAATACCTCAGCAACAAATGTTAATTAACTAGAGAGAATAAAGATAATTCAAGAAGACAAAAATAACACAAAATAAATTGAAAGAAAGCAGAAAGAATAAGAATGAAAATTCAAAAAAATGAAAAGTGACAAAACTAATAAACAACAGTAGGTTCTTTAGAAGAAAAAATAATAAATATAGTCAACCCAAATAAGGGGATAAGAAATATATAAAATGAAAAATATTTCTAGCTATGAAGGAAATTAAACAATTTTAAGAGCTGACTTTTTCTCAAATTCATTTAAATAAATTAAAAATATTAATGAAAGGCATAGCTTTGTTTTACTTTTTGTATTGGGGATTAAACCTATGGTCGCTCAAATGCTAGGCAAGTGCTCTATCTCTGAGCTATATTCGCTCCACTGCCCAGTTCTTTTAAAAATTTTTATTTTGAGACAGAATCTTCCTAAGTTGTCCAAGATGGCCTCAATCTTGTGATCCTCCTGCCTTGGTCTCCTAAATACACAAGACTAGTGGCAAGTGCCACCATGGCTAGTAAAATGTGTAGTTTTGAATGTAAACTTTCAAATTCTTTTCATTAAGCAAAACAAAATACTGATAACTAAAATTTATCAAAAATAGCACACAAAGGGAAAATATAGACCACACTCAGTTAAAAATAACCTGCAAATATCACTGGAAAAGGTCCTAAATAAACTAATATCAAATAGATTTCAACAGTTCGCCACAAAAATGATAAAACATTACCAAACAGAGTTCTTTTTGTGGGAAAATAAGCAATTCAAAATTTAAAAACCTATTAACATAATCCTCCAGAGTAACCAAACAAAAGACAGATACTACTTGCTTTTTGATGCTGAACTGTTTTGTTTCTGTCTTCTGTGTCCATTTTTTCTTAAATAAAAAAATAAAACATAAAAATAAATAAAAAATAAATTGATGCTGAACTGGCAACCAGCAAAATTTACTTGACATAAGGCTCTTTAAAACAAGAATATATTTATGAAAAAAAAATCTTTAAAGAATAAATTTATGTATCTTGAACATGACAAAATAGCATATGTATCTCAAGAGTTAGTATCATGTGAAAATCTCCAAAGTGTACTCCTCAGAGTCAGGTGCAACACCAGGTCGTCTGCTTTGCACTGTGGCCTTACTTCGCTCTGGAGGTATTTGCCAATGCACTTACACAAAAGAAAAAAAAAGTTCTAAAAATCTGGAAGATACTTGCAGATGATATGATCTGATCATTTATGATAACTGTTGAAGAAAATTACCCTAAATATTAAGAGAATTTATAAAAATGGTCAGTACAAAATACACCTTCAAAAATCAGTTTTTATATTCTCAATGGTAGTACATTGAGGACATAATAAAGGCAAATACTCCATTTATTCTAACAAAAACAAAACAAAATAAAACAAAACACGAAAAACACTACAAAATGAGCCAGGCGTGGTGGTACATTTCTACAATTTCAGGTACTTAGTAGGATGAAGAGTCCAAAGACTGTGCAGGCAACTTACACAGATCATGTCTCAACATAAAAAATCAAAGGGGTAGCTCAGAAGTAAAGTGCCCCAGGGCTCCATTTCCCACACTGGGAGGAGGAGGAGGGGAAGGAAAGAGGAAAGGGTAGCTATGTTCATCCAGAATCCCAGCATTTGGGAAACTGAGGTAGAAGAGTCTAGAACTGGGCTCAAAAAAAAAAAAAAAAAGTAACAGTGTTTGGTTAGCATGTCCAGAGCCATAGGTTTAATCCCTAGTATTAGGGAAAACAAAACAAAACAAAACACATTTGTGTGTCAACCTCTCAGGGAAGTATAAATTAATATATATTAAGATTTTTTTTTACTCGTCTTGTTGGCAGTGATCCAGAAGTTTGATTAGTTGCCACCCTGAAGAATGTGTAGAAAAACAGATACTCTGAAATAATGCTAATAGGGACACATTTCCGAAAGGAGGAAAATTTGATGATATCCATAATTTATAAATGTACACTTAAAACAACATATGCTAAGGACTGGGAGTTTGGCTCAGTGGCTTAAGTGCCTGTGAGGTTGTGAGTTCGATCCCCAGTGCCTTTAAAAATAAATTTAAATAAATAAATAAATAAATAAACAAAACATATGCTAGTAATATGTTCGTATGTGTCTTTTCTCTGAGATAGGGTCTCATATGTAGCCCAAAGTGGTTCTGAACTCATGAACCTCTTTCCTTAGCCACCCACGTACTGGGATTATGGGCATGTGTCACCATATTCAGCTTCATATGTGTTTGAAATAACAAACTGTACTGTTTATAAAAACACACTGACAACAACCTGAATGTCTGCTGGTGGGGAGACACAGCAAAGCAGTTATTTATTAAAATACAGAACAAGTTAGCCATACTGGCACATGCCTGTAATTCCACCACTTGGTAAACTGAAACAGAAGGATTCAGAGTTCGAGGCTAGCCTGGGTTACATAGTGAGTTCAAGGCCACCTGGACTACACATTGAAACCTGTGTCAGAAAACTGAACCAAATCAAGCTTAACCAAACTATACCAGTGGAATAAAGCTGTAGTCCAGGGTAGAGGACTTTGGTGAGGCCTTGCGTTCAATCCCCGCCGCCCCCAATACACACACAAAGTACATATATAGAACAAGTATGATATACTAATTGAAAACAGCAGTGTTTCAAAATGAATACATGCCTTTGCTTCTTTTCTTTTTCTTTATTTTTCTGAGAAAAATGCCCATACTGTTCTTGAACTCATGAGCTCAGGAAATCCTCCCACCACAGCCTCCTTAGTGCTAGAACTATGAGCTCCTTCCCAGTACTGAGGATGGAACCCAGGGCCTTTGCACTGAACTACATCTCTAGCCCTTTTTAA
Source organism: Dasyprocta punctata (assembly GCA_004363535.1). Classification (NCBI taxonomy): domain Eukaryota; kingdom Metazoa; phylum Chordata; class Mammalia; order Rodentia; family Dasyproctidae; genus Dasyprocta; species Dasyprocta punctata. The sequence goes on along the minus strand of RJWM01008368.1, from coordinate 45,994 downwards.
AATTTTGAGACAGATCTTGCTAAATCGCTACATTGCCCAGGCTGGGTTCAAACTTACAAACCTCCTGCCTCAGCTCTCAGAATGCTGGGATTACAAGCGTACGCCCCTACACCTGGCTCTTTGTTTATTTTCAAAAGGAGAAAAAGAGACTCAAAGCAAATGTCAACAGAGAAGAAACATTAAGAAGACACAGGATAATGTTCAATATCTAAGTAACAGAGGGATTTTAGAAGAAGAGAACAGAGAAAATGGAAGGAGTACCATTTTCTTTCTTTTTTTCTTTTTTTTTTTTTTTTGCAGCACAGGGGATTGAACTCACAACCTCGCACCTGCCAGCCAAACTCCTAGCCCTAGTTTTTTGAGGCAGGGTCACACTACGTAGCTCAGGCCGGCCTTGTGCTTGCGTTGTAGCCCAAGCCGGTCTCAAACTCACAACACTCCACCTACCTCAGCCTGCCGAGTGCTGGGATTAAAGGCGTGCGCCACCACACCCGGCTAGGAGTACCATTTTCAAATACAAGAAAATTTTCAGAATGGAAGGACTAAAGTTCCAAAGAGCCTATCAAGTACCCAGAATAATGAATAAATATAATTCAAAGACACATCTCTGTGAAATTTTAGGAGACCAATGATAGAGAAGACCCTAAAAGTACATAAAAAATTAGCAGTTAGGATAGCAGAATTCTTGCAAGTTTTGTAAACAGGAGTTAGATGGGACAATACTTTAAAAAATCTGTGGGTAATTCAGGCACAGTGGTACATGCATGTGATCCTAGATACTCAAGAGGCTGAGGCAGGAAGAATCCGTTATTTTTGGGGGGGTTAAAGGGGATTCCCAGTTTGAGGTCAGCCTGGGCAACAAGTAAAACCTCATCTCAAAGCAAAAACAAAAACCCTAAAATTCGAAATTTTTTTTTTTTGGTACCAGGGATTGAACTCACAACCTTGTGTTTGCCAGGCAGGCACTCAGGCCACTGAGCTATATCCCCGGCAAAAAACCCTAAAATTCTATACACAGCCCTAAAGACACTTCTATATATGTCGAGTGCCAGCAATTTAACTATGGGCCTCTTTCTCAAGAAGCCCTTGAAGGATTATTCTACTAAATGAAGAAGGACAAGAAGGATAACAACATAGAAGCCTGGAAGCAGCAAAGAGATTCCCACAACGATAGAGAAGGAAGTCTTAAGATCTGTGCCAGAATCTGAGGTCAACAAGTCTAAACTGGAATAAGACAATGGAGGGCTCAGGTAGAATTTTTCTAGGTAAAAACAAAACAAAACAAAAACCAGATTATCTAATAGGTCTGACTTTGTAGAAAATTACACCAAGCCTCTGAAGAATGTGGAAGCAATAATTAAGCAGAAAATAAAAAATAAGGCAAGTCTTAAGTTCAGAAAAAAACTATATAAGAAAAAAAATCAAATTAGTCTAGTGATAACTATTTCAGTCATAATAATATATAATATTTTATAATAATAATAATATAAAAATACTGAAAAAATTATTTAAATAAAAATTAGAATATAAGAATTACAGGAAGATTGAAGGATTATTAAAATGGTTGTAATGAGTAGGATGTGGGGTTTAGGACTACGAAATCCTCATGTGCCATAATGGTTTCCTTGTTTTTACTGGTCTTGAATAAAATTCACCAGTGACAGGTAGTCTCAGGTTCTTCTGACATAAAATGTGTTAAATGTACAATAAATGGATTCTTAGTTATGTCGTAATATGGACCTAAGTCAATGTCTAGAAAGCTGTTTCCTACCAGCAGTATAGAAAGACCACAAAAGCAAAAAATATTCCTTGTTACTTGCCTTGATAAATAAAGCAAATCATTTAACCTCTATTGATAGTCTTAAAAATGTCTTGAGAGGAGATAATTATCCAAGTTCATCTCATGGAATAGTTAAAGAGAGTAAAGAACAGAATATGGGCTGTGCAGTCAGTTAGGCCTGATTGTTAGTCTCGCCCCTTTCTCCTTCAGCTTGCACAAGCTATTCTGCCTTTTCCCCCTAAGTAACGTCATAACCCACATCAATAAACACATTTTACACTGTTATTAAATACTTACATCCAAATACATTTGCATATAGCGAGTGAAAATTTCACAAAGCTATATATAAAACATGAAAAGAACAGAAATGGAATAGGATTACCCATTAAAGCAAAACAAGCAGGGAATAGTGGTACAGACCTACAATCCTAGCACTTGGGAGGCTGAGCCCAGAGGACTGCTGTTAGTTTGAGGCCAGCCTGGGCTATACAGTGAGTTCAAGGTCAGTCTGAACTTCATAGCAAGACCCTGTCTCAAAAAACAAAAAAAAAAACAACAAAAAAAAATGGGCTGGGAGTACAGCTCAGTGGCACAGTGCCTGCCTGGCAAGTGCAAGGTCCTGAGTTGGATTCCTGGCACCAAAAAAAAAAAAAAAAAAAAAAAAAAAAAAAAAAAAAAAAAAAAAAAAAAACAAAAAAACAAAAAACAAAAAACAAAAAACAAAACCAAATGAAACGAATGTCAGTCTGTTAAACTGATCTCATAAATGCATTATAATCTGCACCTTGAAAAATACCCTATAAATCAGTTTCATTATTGTAAAACTCCTTTACCAATAAAACATAGAACTTAACTCATGGGATTAATTCTATAAAACTGCTATTACTATCTTCTAGGCATTGTTTTAGGGTAAAACTATAATTAATATTAAAGCACAAAACAAATATTTACCATTTTTGTTTGCAATTTTACTCATTTTGGGAAATGTTATGGGTAGAAAATACACATAAAGAAAGAACAAACCAAGCATCTCTGGTACCTGAGGAAGTGAAGTTTTTTGGAGTGGTTGCTACAGTGCTGGAAATCTCTTGCCAGGGCTGTGTTCTGGTGACTGTGGACTGGTTGTCTGGAAGCCATGTCCCATTTGGAGAGATGGTAGTGCCTACAGAAGTAGTGCTTACTGCTCTGACGGTCCCATTATCCGAGTATGAATAATTGACAGTGGTTACATAGGTGGGTCCCAGAGTTGAATTTGGGCTGAATGTTGGTGCCTCAGAAAGAGAAGTTACTGAAGAGGTTGGATTTGAAGTTTTGTTCTCTTCTCTCACTGATTCTGTTGTGGATGCTTTAACTGATCCTAAGGAAGGTGAAACTGCAAACACCAAAAAACACAGAAACATCATGTGAAGAATGTGAAGCTCAAAAGTTATTACACAAAGCAGTAAAGCTTTAATAAACTCCTTAAACATTTGTTCAAGAAAACACATACACATACACATATACTTTTATCTGATTTTGGACCTTTCTTACTTCTGCCAAAGTATTACTACCAATAGAAGCAGAAACAAGAATCTTCACTTAGTTCCTCAGAATCAATATACAGAATTTTAAATATAAATTTCTTTTACTTTTCAGGAGAAGACATAAAATCTTTTCAATATATTTAAAACAGAACAGAGTTTGTGCAACAATGTTGAGCAATCAATACAATAAAGAGATGTGCAAAGACAGCTCTTTTACCACCACTTTTTCTTTTTGTGGTGTTGGGAGTAAAACACAGGGCCTCATACATTGTAGGCAAGTACTTTATAACCGAAGTACAGCCCTGAGCTCTTGTTGTAACTTTTAAGTAAATTTTTAAAGATTCTTTTCTTCAATGCTACCTCAGTCTTCAAATATAAGTCATTAAAAGTGAAAACAAAACTCTATTTTAAATGCCAGCTATCTCAAATGACAACTTACCTGTGGTAGTAGTGTTGGCACTGACATGTATCAGACCACTGCTTAGCAAAACAAGAATGAACCAGGAATCCATGCTGACCTGGGAAAACAAAGAGTCCTATTAGATGAGGTCCTAGATTTTTTTTTTTTTTTGGTACCGGGGATCAAACTCACAACCTCGTGCCTACCAGGCAGGTGCTTATGCCACTGAGCTAAATCCCTGGCCCTATTTTTTGAGACAGGGTCTCACTATACAGATCAGGCTGACCTTGAACTCACTTTGTAGCCCAGGCTGGTCTCAAACTCGCAAGGATCCTCCTGCCTCAGCCTCCCAAGTGCTGGAACTAAAGGCGTGCACCACCACGCTTGGTTCTGTGTCTAAATGATTCAAAATACAAAAGTATTTTGGGTGGCATCTCTCTGGCTGTTAAAATACGTTCACATGACTAATGATCTCTTGGGAGTCTTTAATAAGTATGTTTATCCAGGATTTCAACTCTAATTTGAATCATTATGCAAACAAAATAGGTCTGGGGAGGGCACTGTTAGGCATTTGAACCCAAAACGTCATGAATGCTGGTCTAATGCTCTACCACTGAGCTACTTCCCCAGTCCTAAAAACATATCTTAATAAGAACAAGTTTTTCAAAGTAGTGTTCTCAACCTTGGCTGTACTTTACAATCACCTGAAAACCTGTTTTAAAGTCCTATGCCAAACTGCATCTTTGTGAAAGAAAGCTAAGTAGCTGTCCTGCTTGAAACTCCCAGGTTGATGTCTACGTGCAGCTTAATAGTCTTCAGAGTGGCAATTATAAAGAAGGTAGGTTGACTACACTAATACACTGGTCTTTGAGGTAAACACTGCATAGTTGACTTCTAATCCTTTATTTTACCTCAAACCATAAAAGAGGACAGTGGCACATTTCCATCAGGAATAGTGCCTCAGACATCCATTCAGATTTCTGTGCTCTACACTGAGCTAGATACTAAAAATATGATTGGGGAGCAATTTCCTTACAAATCCCATCTTCATGCGACTCCCAGTCTAGAAGTAAATGAATATGGTGGCCATGCTCCAGGGGAAGGAGGACATGCCTCTTTAAGGGGCAAATAAAAATCTCTAGAGTCATGGGGCAGGAAAGGAGGAAGATGTAGGTAGAAGTTTGCCATGGGTAGCATGGCAATGCCTTACAAGGGGAATGGTTTGGGTGTAGCAACACAAAACTTTGAACATTTCCCCATTCATCTTAGGTTGTGATTATTATTATTTATTTATTTATTTATTTAATTTTTTTGGTACCAGGGATTGAACTCAGAACCTTGCACCTGTCAGGCAGGTGCTTAAGCCACTGAGCTAAATCCCCAGCCCTAGACTGTAATTATTAAACCAGTGATACATTATGAGATTTTTATAACTTTAACTTAACTAACTCAACTGCTACCTGAAAATACTCCAAAATTAGGAACATACAATTCTCCCAACATGGATTAGGAAAAAGAATGGAAGGTTGAATTTGTATACATACGTACCTCTATTCTTGATAAGTCAATAGAAAATGGTTTGGGGAAATACAAGTATTTGAGGGGGAGGAGTTAGACCATTGCTTCACCCCCTACAGTACCAAAATAAACTCAGTACCAACTGAGTTAAAGAATACTTAAAAACATATTTAAAAGTAAATAGATAAACATGAACGTGAACTCATGATGAAGAAAAACTTTCAAAGCATAAAGACAACGCAAAGGACAGGCATGGTTGTGCATGCCTGTAATGCTAGTGCTTGGGAGGTAGAGGAAGAATTTCCATGAGTTTGAGGCCAGCTTGAGCCACATAATAAGTTTAAAACCAGTCTAGACTACATAATGAGACCCTATCTAAAATAAACCAAACAAAAACCAAAACAACAACAAAAGACAATGCAAGCTGGGCATGGTGGTGCATGCCTGCAATCTCAGCACTTGGGAGGCTGAGGCAGGAGGATCACGAGTTCAAGGCCAGCCTGTGCTACATAGTGAGTTCAAGGCCAACCTGGGCTATATAGTGAGTCCAAGGCCAGCTTGAACTACACAGCAAAATCCTGCTTTAAAAAAAAAAAAAAAAGCCAGGCGTGGTGGCGCACGCCTTTAATCCCAGCACTCGGGAGGCTGAGGTAGGCAGAGCGTTGTGAGTTCGAGGCCGGCTTGAGCCACAACGTGAGCACAAGGCCAGACTGAGCTACACAGTGCGACCCTGCCTCAAAAAAACCAGGGCCGGGAGTTTGGCTCAGCAGCTTAAGCACCTGTCTGGCAGGTGCGAGGCTGTGAGTTTGATCCCCGGTGCCGCAAAAAAAAAAAAAAAAAAAAAAAAAAAAAAAAAAAAAAAAAAAAAAAAAAAAAAAAAAAAAAAAAAAAAGAATGCAGAAAATCACTACAGTAAAAAAGAAACGTCTGACAACTAATAAAAGTCATAAAAAATAAAACAACATTCATGGTCAAGAAAACACATCATAAGAGCTCATTCCTGGTTCTGAGTGAAAGGAAAACCTTAGGACTTTGGACAGATTAGCATTATGAAGCTGGACTAAAGATGATGCTCTGATAGCTGTTGACCATTTACATAAAATTCTCCATTATCTGAAAATTGCAAAAAAAAAATTTCCCCAAGGTTACTGCTTGCCCAACAGAACATTTTGATTCTTCTCTCCTTTTCTTTTAAAAAATAAGAACTGTGGATTTGTAAAAAAAAATAAAATCAATCTCTCTCTGTATTTGTGTATGCATGTACATGCAGAGAGAAAACCATTTTTAAAGTACCCTTGACTGGGAACTATGTTTTAACCAAAATGTAAAGATTAATAAAAGAAACATGAGAGGGAAGAACACTTCATACAACTATGCGACTATATTAAATGTGCAATAAAAATATGTTAAAAAAGAAGAAAACTCAATACTGTCAGAATGTCAGTTTTTTCCCAAATCGGTTTACAGATTAATGTGATCTTAATAAAAATCCAAGTAAGTTATTTTGTATATACTGACAAACTGTTTCTAAAGTTTATATGAAAAGGCAAGAGACTCAAAAAGAGTCAACTCAACGTGGGCATAGTGGCACACCTTTAATCGCACCACTCAGGAGGCTGAGGCAGGAGGATCATTTTGAGTTCAAAACCAGCCTGGGCTACAAAGTGAGTTCAAGGCCAGCCTGAACTGCATAGTGAGACCCTGCCTCAAAAAATAGGGCTGGGGATTTAGCTCAGTGGCATAAGCGCCTGCCTGGCAGATGTGAGGTTGTGAGTTTGATCCCTGGTATGGGAAAAAAAGAAGAGAGAGAGTCAACTCAATACTGAAAAAGAAGTCAAAGGACTGACAATACCTGACAACAATTTAATATAAAACTATCCTGACTCAGAGTGTGATATACAAAAGGATGGGCAAAAAAATCAATGAAACAGAATAGAGAGACCAGAAATGAACCCACAAAAATTTGATGAAGTACAAAGGCAATACAATTGAGTAAAAATACTCTTATTAGTAGCTGGAACCACATATAAAAATTCTAGATAAAAACTTATGTATACCTCTCACAAAAATTAGTAGGACTATATATGTAATACAAACTATAAAATCACCAGAAGATAACATATGAAAAAATCTAGATGATCTTGGAATGGCAATGACAAAAAAATCTGCTTCTCCTTGGTATGGTGATGGCTTTTTAGACAAAACATAACCCACAAAGAAAAAAAAAAAAAAACTGGTAAGTTGGACATCATTAAAATAAATCAAAAAATAATGTCAAGTGAGTAAGAGCATAAACCACAGACTAAGAAAATATTTACAAAACACAATACACTAAAGCACCATTACCTGATATAAACTAAGAATTCTTAAAATTCAACACAAAGAAAATTCATAGCTAAATTTAAAAATGGGCAAAAGACCTGAATAGACACCTTACTAAAAATGATGTATTATGGCAAATAATCTATGTAAAAAGAAGCTAAACATCATACATCATTAGGGAGCTGAAAATTAAAACAATGAGACACTATCACATATCTAGCAGAATGGCCCAAATTCAAAATATTGATGATACCAATGTTTGTGAGAACATGGTGCAATAGGACCATTCATTCATTGCTTGTGAGAGTCCGAAAATGGTAAAGTCACTTTGAAAAACAAGTTGGCAATCTCTTATAAAACTAAATATACTCATCATATGGTCCAGCAATTGTATTCCTTGGTATTTCATACAACTAAATTGAAAAATTATATCCAAACAAAACCTGCACAGAGATGTTTATAGTCAATTATCTGTAATAGTCAAAATTTCGAAGCAGTCAAGGTATCCTTCATTAGGTGAATGGCTAAACTATGGTACACAACCAATGAAATATTATTCATTGCTTTAAAAAAAAAGAGCCAAAGTCATGAAAAGACATTAAAGAAGCTTAAATGCATATTACTAAGTGAAAGAGGCCAATCTGCAAAAGCTGTTTACCATATGATTCTAACTAAAGTAGTCCTACTTTATCAGTCCTTTTGCTTTCTAGTTTGAATTACATGGAGTCAACTAGAGTCAGAAAATAACAGTATTTGTCTTAATTCTTTCCAGGTAGAAAGACTACATTCACAGAACTTTTATTGTATATTGTTAACCTCTGATAGTGTTTAATTTGTAAATTAAACTTACAGTACAGATGATTTTTAGGTCAGTGATACTCTTCCAAATGATACTGCAATGGTAGATCCATGTCATTATACATTTGTCCAAATCCACAGAATTTCATCACTGAGTGAACTCTAATGTAAACTATACAGTGTGGATGATAATGATGAGTCGCTGTTCACTGACTTCAACGTAATGTACCACTGTGATGTGGAATGTTGATAATGGAGGAGGTGGTACATGGGTGTCAGCAAGAAGTACTTGGGAACTGCTCAATTTTCTAACCAATTTTGTTGTGAACCTGTAACTGTCTAAAAAATAAAGTGTTTATAAAAAGGAAATGAACTGGGTGTACTGTTACACATAAGACAAAATATTAAAACACAAACTCATATATCAATATTGAAAACATGAAGATCTCCAATCCTTTTTCAGTGCTGGAGATCAAACACAGGGAAAGCCTTGCACATGTAAATATACACCCTACACTTAACCTCAAGACCCCAATTTTAAAATACAGTTAAGACATAAACAAAAGACTTACAGAAAAAACAGCCACAAAAATACACCAAAAAGTGTAGATTATCTCCATTAACCAAAGGAATATAATGAGATAAATTTTTACTTTCCAATCAAAAAAGTTCAATCATATGAAAAATTCAATGCTGGTAGTCACATGAAGACTACCAATCAGACTGTAATAACAAATTTGTTTCTAGATTACACTTCTATCTTAAAGGTGTCTGAACCTCTAATTAAAATGATGTATAAAAGCTGGGTGTGGTGGTACACTCCTGTAATCCCAGCACTTTTAAGGCTGAGGCAGGAGGTTTGTTGCAAGTTTGAGACCAGCCAGGGCTACGAAGTGAGCTCAAGGCCAGCCTGAACTACACAGTGAGACCTTGTCTCAAAAAGACAAATAAATAAATAAATAAATAAAATAAAACAAAGTAAAATGATGTATAGAGATATTCATAATACTGCGAAGGAACAATCCAAATATCCAACAACAGAGAAGACAGAAGAAAGATGAAATAAACATGTTGCTGCACAAGATGATATATGGTTGTTATTCAAGAAGTTACATTCAAAGAATATAGGCAAGTAGAACAAACCCTTATTTTTTTTTTTTAAAGCCAAGGTCTAAGTAGCCCAAATTGGCCTCAAACTTGTGATTCTCCTGCCTCAGCTTACCAAGTGCTAGGGTTAAGGCACATACCTCAGTTTAAACCGTTAATTTGTTAAGCTTTAAAAAAAATAATCCAGATACAAAACTGGAGTTCACCTAAATTTTAAGACTGGCAGGGAAAAGTTTTTTTTTTGTTTTGTTTTATAGTGCTGAGGATCGAACCCAGGGCCTTGTGCATGCAAGGCAAAAAGCTCTACCACCGAGCCACATCCCTAGCCCCAGGAAAAACTTCTATGAATATTTTGGGACTGCACTTTATAATTTTTAATTTTTTAAAATATTATAACTTATTTTTGAGATTTTAAAATGAACATGTTATTTTTATAAACTAAAAACATCGAAAGAAAAAGAAAAAGGTTTCACCATAGAGCTTGTATTTATGCTCTATGGTGAAAAAGAAAACAGGTGTCACCATAGAGCATAAATACAAGCAGAAAAACTTCCTATCTCAAGTGAAAAAATGCAAGGGAAAAGAATAAACAAATGTGATGGAAGCTGGACAGGATTTGTATGCTTACATTAGAGAATGAGAGACATTTGGGAACATCCATGTTACTAATAAGGCATATCTACAGGCCAAACTAGGGAAACCACAGTGAAACCCTGCCTCACTTTTCTCAGAGACATAAAGACCCGTCAAGAAACTCTTGTGACTTCCTCACTCTACGCACAACCCATCTGCAACCACACCACTCCATACTTTCCACCAATTTATTCCAAGCATCAGGAAATAGGATGGGTCCTCATTCTTCAAGGATGCCATTTGCAAAGCAATTCTCCGGTAGTCTGCTCTAACACTCACTATTCCCGAAAGGTTTTGTCTTGCGATTTCTTGACATTGGAGATATAAAGTGATTCACCATTTTCTTCTGGTCCTCCAGCTCCTGGATGACTTCTATATCCACACACATGACAGCCATAATCCACATCTAGTAAGCCCTTCAGCTTCCTCAACTCCAATAACCCCACACCTTTATTATACTTGGGCCACTCATAGCAATGACTGCCCTCCAGATCTTGTCAATATCCAGAAAAGCTCTCATATAGAATCTGAATCTTACCTTTCCACTCTCCAACCATGCTTCTTATCCTTACAGTTCCCTTTTGTTATGTCTACTACACTGGTACTGACCTCACTACAGTCTCTCTAATTTTCTTTCCATTCTGTCTCCCTGTCTTGATTTCCTTCTCGACCAAACTAAGAAAACTTAGTGTCAGTTCACTCTCATGTTAATATCCTAAATTAGTTTCCTGCACTATTCCATTATGCCTACATAGAACAACAAGCTGGAAATGGTGGTGTATGCCTGTTATACCAGCACTTGGGAAGCTGAGGCAGGAGGACCACCCTGAGTTTGAGGCCAACCTGGGCTACACAGTGAGTTTAATGTCAGCCTGTACTACAGAGATCCTGTCTCAAAAAACCAAAAGAAAATAGCTGGGCGTGGTGGTGCATGCCTCTAATCCTAGCACTCGGGAGGCTGAGGCAGGAGGAACCTTGTGAGTTCGAGACCAGCCTGGGCTACAAAGTGAGCTCAAGGCCAGTTGAACTGCATTGAGAGACACTGACTCAAAAAGACGGCAAACAACAAAAAAAGAAAAACAACAAACAGTCCAGGACTCTCAGTCCTAAACTTGAATTATCAAATGTTACCTAAGAAAGCCAAGTAACCCCTAAGGTTGGTATCACTGAAGACCACTATTTCTGCCTCAATGGAACCCCAAACTCAATCTTTTTGCCTTTCAGAGTCAGAATTCCCAATTCTTCATAGCAGTGATTTCAAATCTTCTCTCTCCTCCAATTGTCTCCTTCTACACCCTTGGCTGTTGGCTTTGCCTATATTTCCAGAAAAACCAGAAGCCTTTGGAGCAGAACACCCTTACCTCCCAGTCATTCTATGTAAAAATGTCATCCTTCTCTACACTTTCCCCAAAATCTTAGTTCCTTAAAAGCCTACCCCTATACCAGTGTGGTGGTGCATGCCTGTAACTCCATCACTTGGGAGGCTGAGGCAGGAGGACTGCTGCAAGTTTGAGGCCAGCCTGGGCTACACAGTGAGTTCAAGGCCGACCTGAACTACACAGTGAAATCTTGTCTCAAAAAACCAAACCAAACCAAACCAAAACAAAAACCTGGCCCCGGTGAACTTCTACCACTACCTCAGTCCTAACTGCTCCTTTTCATACCAGTATTTGAATGTTGTTGTCAAGAATTTTTCAAAGATGAAAAACTCCCTTGCATCTATATCCATACTCCCACTATCTTTCTCTTGGCTCTGTTTCATAGGCAGATTTCTAGAAAGAGTTGCCCACATGGCAATCTGGGTTCTTCTTTTTCATTGTAACACTAAAGCAGCTATTTCTTTACCACATAGCTTTGATAAATAGCTTTAAAAATACTTGTAATTCATTCACAAAGGTCAATTTTCATAATATGTAAAAGAAAAACAGGTACTATCAAGTACTAGAAGGAAATCAACCATCCCTGCTGTAATCTGCATGATGCTGAAAACCCTGTGCACACAGGGAATGATTCTACCTTGTCATAAGATGATTTCAATTTTTTATTTCAAAATGAGTTTGACAGCTACTTATAAAAAGTAACATATACCTCTTCTATGACCCAGTAATTTCATTCTCATATATTGCGCAAGAGAAATGAAAACATGTTTACAAAACGATCTGTACAAGAATGTGCATAACAAAAAACTGACAACAGCCCAAATGACTATCAATAAGAAAATACATAAACAAATATCAATATATTCTCATGATAGATTTACTCAGCAATAAAAAGAAAAGAAGTATTGATACACACAACATCATGGATGGATCTTTTATTTATTTATTTAGTCAGTACCAGGGATCGAACTCCTAACCTCGCGCCTACCAAGCAGGCGCTTAAGTCACTGAGCCAAACTCCCGGCTCTGGATGGATCTTTTACAGCAACAGGGATTGAACTCACAACCTCGCGCCTTGTCTGACAGGCGCTTAAGACACTGAGCCAAACACCTGGCCCTTGAATGGATCTTTTAAAACATACTGAGTGAGCTAGGCGTGGTGGTGGACGCCTTTAATCCCAGCACTCGGGAGGCTGAGGTAGGAGGAGCGTTGTGAGTTTGAGGCTGGCTTGGGCTACAACACGAGCACAAGGCCAGCCTGAGTGCGACCCTGCCTCAAAAAACCAGGGCTGGGTGTTTGGCTCAGTGGCTTAAGTGCCTACCCTGGCAGGTGCCAGGTTGTGAGTTCAATCCCCGGTGCCGCAAAAAAAAAAAAAAAAAAAAAAACCTCACCATACTGAGTGAATAAAGCTTTGCATGAAAGCGTATACAATACAAGATTCATTACATGGAGATCTAGAACAAACAAAACTAACCTGTGTTGGAAAAAACTGAACAGTTGCCTTAGGAAAGAAATCAAAGATTTCAAAGGAACATGAGTCTTCTTCCCAGACAGTAGTTATACAGGGTGATTAACCTTAATCAAAATACTTGGGACTAGAAGTACTTGAGATTTCAGTTTTTCAGATTTTGAATGTTTGCATAGACTCTACCAGTGCAGTGATTGTGCTTAATGAGTTTAAGAAATGGAGTTTCAGATTTTGTATTTGGATTAGGGACGTTCAATGTGTATTCTGTACTTGGACAGAGGAAGTGAGTTATATGGATAATATGCATTTTTCAGAACTCAATGAATAATAACAGGATTTGTGCACTTCATTTTATATGAAATTTGCCTGCAAAAATATCCCACTGATAAACAAACACTATAAGTAATATGCATGCTTACATATTTGGAGGAAGTGTACTTAGATGTTACAGTGAAATACATTAAAAATTGAATGTTTAGGTGAGTAGAAGGATATATAGCCGGACATACATAATAAAGCATGAATACTAAAATGTTATACTACTGGGTGTTAGATATAAAATTCTCAATTTTTTCTATATTTGAAATTTTTTATAATAAATGACAGATAAAAATAATTCAGGAAGAACTGATATTTTTAAAGAACTGAATCTTACAATCCTGGAACACAATATGTTCTTTATTCAATTTGTTATGTTATTCAAGCTAGTCTTTTTTGCCTAACACATTTCTTTCTCTGTTTATTCTGAAGTATTTTGTAAACTACTTAAAAAGGTAAACTATGCTGATTATAAGAAGCAAAAATAGAACAGAAGGATATAAATCTAAATATAGGTCTCATTTACCACCTACTAATGCCGCTTCCTTCTATATTCTTCAGAAATTACCTGTATTATATTCCACTTAAAATTTTAAATGTTATTTATAATGTCTATAGCTTACATTTTTACCTAAATTATAAATCCTGAGCATCTTCCCTATCAATACATTTAGCAACTTTTCTTGTCAATAGGTACATAGCGTTTCATCATATGGATATACCAGATAATCCTTTCTGTCGGCTTTTGTTAAGTTGACTGTATAAGAGCTGGGGATGTAGTTCAGTTGTAGAGGACTTGCCCAGCATGTGTGAGGGCCTAGGTTCAACCCCAAGTATCACCAAAAATAAAAAAATAAAAATAGTTGATTAGTTGATTATATGTAATTTTCTCTCTTGTTCTATATATCCTTTTCCATTAATGGCCTGAATAAAGACAGAATTATATATTCCAGGAAGCCAAAATAATGAGAGAAACACAAGTTTATAATTGTTTATTTTTTCACAAAGCACTTGTGAATCATAAGCCTTTGGTTAACTGAGTATGGCACAACAGAGCAAGGCTTTGGGTGATGTGTCACGAAGTCTGGGTCTTTTCTGAGTATACTAGCAAAATGGCACACAACTGTGTTCTTGCTCCTGCTCTACCACACCCAGACAAAGGGCCAGTGTATAGTTCTTATTTCATTACAAAAACATTTCTTACACATAAAAAAATGTTCCCACTACATATACATTAGGTTGCACAATCAGTGAGGTTCAATATTCAAATACCAAAGAAAACCAAAGATGCCATTAGAAATATTTAAAAGCCCTAGGAAAAAAGACAAAGGAAGTTCTGAAAAAAGAATCATAGCTGTAGTTGTCCTATGTCTAAGAACATTTACTGTATATTCTTAAGACTCAAATTCAGCATATATTTGAGACATTTTCTAAGGTTATATGTGGAGGCTCTCAATGCTCTAGTGAGGACAGAGATATTGGGCAATGTCTACCCTCTGTTAAATCACCCACACTTATCTTCTCAACTCAAAGACAGGCTGCTCTGAGTGCTTTGTATGCCTTCTCTCAATCCTTACCAACTCTGCTGATGTCAGTGTTACTACAACTTGCTGTGTTGTGTAGCGAGCTCCCAGGGCAGGGAGCTTCTCTTGAATTGCAGATCCTTGAATACTTAATCCAGCCAATCAATTATACACATTTATATATATGCATTTCACGGGTGAATTAGCTGACACATATATTCTGCTCCCAAGATGAACAAACCATTCATGGGTATACCAAATACCTGTTAGAGAAAGCCTCCTTTGTCTTCTGTCCAAAAAGCAACACTCCATCTCCAGATAAATAGTTTCTGTCAATAGACACTAAGGCTCTGAGAGCCAGGCCCCTGCCACGTGAGGGCAAGGAGAGGAAGAAGAAAGAAAAGTGGGTGCTAGAAGGTGAACATGCCCATTCCTCAGATAGATGTGGAAGGTAAGTAAACTCTAGCCAAGGAGATATAAAGTGTATTATGAGATCGCTACAAAGGCAGCTTAAAAGGGAAAAACTAGTCTTTTTCCTTGTCCTCTCTCCATATAATCTGTATTTTGGAAGTAATAATTAGAGCCTGATGAGCCATTTTAGACCCTAAGGATCACACAAGTGACAGGCAGCAAAAGATGGAGTTCTCTAATGACACTGTCAAACCTGCTCCACCAGTTCTACTTACACCTTCATATTTTACATACCTAAGAAAGAAATAAATCTATTTTGTGATATATGCAATAACTTCAATCCTGATATAGCTACTCACAAGAAGTAGAACCAGCTCCACATATTATGATTTGTGATGATCTAACTATGGGAATGTTGTCTAAGGTTTTCTGCATATACTTACTAAAGAATAAATATTACAAAGAATCACCATTATTAAATCATTACTAGCAAAGGAGATCTAGTCCACACATTTCCCAGAACTTAGGCCTTGGTTGTGGTTGTTTCCACTGAGAGTCTTTCTATACTAGTTGGGTGTGGTGGTACATGCCTATACTCCCAGCCAGCATTCCAGGAGGCTGAGGCAGTAAGATTGAAAATTCCACTCCAGCCTGGGCAATTAGAGACTTATCAAGACCCTGTTGTAAATAAATAAATAAATAAATAAGTAGGTACCGTATTTCAAAAGGGCTGGGGATGTAGCTCAATGTGAAGGCCCTGAATTTAATCCCCAGTACTACCACAAACCAACCAAAAAACCTTTTTGTTCAAAGTTAAGCATTCTGTATTTAATGCATTACTGATAAAACATGATCAAATGGCAGGTATATATCATCTTAATACTCAAACACTTTACTCAGTTAAATCTTAGTAACTCTTCAAATTACATGCTCTTCTTACTCCCATTTTGCTGATAAAGAAACTGAAAGATGTTTTCACAGCTGATAGTGTGGAGGCAGAATTCAAAGCCAAGATTACTTGCCTTTTCTTTACATATCTTACCACCATGTTATTCTTCAAAGGAGTAACAGTTAAGTTTGTCCAAAATGTCAACTAAAATTTATAGCTGGCTATTTCCATTTTAAAGACTTCTCAACAAAAGGGTAGTGATTTTTAAAAATGTGCTTATTCAATGAAACTGATGTTCAGATATACAATATATACGTTCAAGTACTAGTCTCAATTTTAAGTAAACTCACCTCTCTCGTGGAGATGAAGCTCTCTGGGAAAAGATACAAATCCAATTCCCATTCTTAATGATAACACCTGGCAGGCCTGGGAGAAACAAAGGGCAGCTGGGAAAGTTTACTTTTAAACTTTGCCCTGAGCTTTCTTCTCAGGCTCTTCAGGTTCTCAGATTTCAGGAAAAGGTGTCTAGAAGCCGAGTTTAGTTCCTTTAGCTAACTGTTCACTTAATCAGATTATATTATTTATTATTAGGTACAAAAAACTATTTTCAAAACTATACTTGGTTGCCTACATTGTAGGTACTTGTAATAGGCATTTTATATACTTTAATTCATTTAATTTTCACAACTTTAGGAGTTAGGTAGTGTTATTCCATTCTGCAGATGATGAAACACAAGATCACAGAGGTTAAGGAATTTGCTCAAGGTAACATAATTAAGAAATGATTACTGGCATTCAAACTCAGGGCTTTTCAAATTCCAAAGCTCATTTCCTCCCCCATCATGATTGATGATCAGATACTGGTGGATACACAAATTAGATAGGAACACTGTTATTGAGCAGTTCACCAACCAGTAATGAGGCACAGATAAACTTCAAATCCTGAATTACCACCTACTATAAAAAATCAATTAATTAACACTGAGGGGAACTGGGGAAACTGTTTATCAGAGAAGAGAAATTTTCAGGGGAGATGATGCTTGAGGAGAAGTTGGAAAGATGGAACAATTAGTCAAAATAAGAGAGAAACAGTTTTTCAAGCCGAGAGAACTTGTAAGTTGGAACAAGCTTATCTGGTTTCAGGAATGACAAGGAGCTGGGTGAGGTAATCAAATAGGACCTTAACAAATGTATCTGCTAAATGAATGTGAAAATGGCAGACATGAAAGACTGGTTTCTGTGAGGATCGGGGTGAGTAATGAGGACCCACCAAAAATTTTAGCATAAGCAAGCTGACTAAAACAGTTAGTGTTTTAGAAATTAATTAACAGAAATAATTAACCGCAGGGTGAAGAACCACCTGATGGGTTTAAGGTATGCAGGATCACCTGATAGAAGCCTTTAGATGTTATCTAACTAATAAAGCAGGATGATCTCAAAGCAGGATAGGACAATCTGAAGGGGATTAAGAAGAGAATTTATAGGGCTAGAATTGAAGACTTAATGAGGCTTATATATTTATTTATATTAGTACATATTTGCATTCCTTATGAGAAATTGATACATGTACATAATACACCTTAATTCCTTTTTTATACCCTATTCCTCCTCTGCTTTCCGCCTCTATCTCCTTATTTCCTATTATCTATCTTTTATTTTGTTCTAGGTATTTAAGCTTGTGTGTTTGACTTATTTTATTAACATGATGGTCTCAAGATGCATCCATTTTCCTACAAACAACTTCAGTTTATCTTTTATGGCAGAGTAGTATTTTGTTGTGTGTAAATACCACATTTTCTCACCCATTCATCTATTGATGGACATATGGCCCACTTCTAAGGTTTAGCTAGTCTGAATTGTGCTGCTATAAACATGGGTATGCATACATCATTGTAATATGCTGTCTTTAACTCTTTTGGGAAGATACCTAGAAGGGGAATAGCTGGGTCAAATCGAATTTCCAGTTTTAATTTTTTGAGGAATCTACATATGACTTCCATAGTGATTGCACTAGTTTACATTCCCACCAACAATATACAACTTAATGAGATTCTGGAGATAAGGAAGGCTAAGGTGTTTGATTTAAGTGAATGACAATGGTGCGTGCAGGATTATGACCAGTTTGGGGGCATACAGTGGAGAAAGTGGTATGTTTAGTTCTGAACAGAGAATGTGCAAGCTGTACCTGCAGGGGCAGGTGGAAGAAGAGGCAGGATAGCAGACATGCAATGATAGATCAGCTTCCATGGAAGTCAGGCAGAAAGCCAAAGAAGGGAAGAGGACAGCTGTAAGAGTGACAAAAGCAGTAATGAGCAAACCAGGCAGGAGACATCTGACAAGGATGAGAGTCAGGAGTAGGTGGGTGTTGACTGAGACATGTCACCAAGGGAGAGTGGAGAATGAGCAGCACGCTGAAGAGCCACCAGTGAGAGAAAACAGTTTGAGAAACTGCTAAAAAACTTCTGAGGAAGTCCTTGAACACTAGAAATTTTGAGAAAGGCAATGTAATGGAGAAATACCAAAAAAAGGCAAGAGGATCTTCTACAGTATTAGTGGGACTTAGAGGTTCTGGAGAGCACTTCACTTCCACAGGTAAAAGTCCAGAGAATGAGCATAGGCCTTTAAGGTTATAAAACAGATTCTTTTGGGATGGGTGGGTACTGGGGACTAAACCAAGGTCCTTGCATAAGCTACATTCCCCAGACTCCCCACCCCATTTTAAAATATCTTGTGACAGGTCTCTGCTTCAGCCTCCTGAGTGCTGGGATTACAGACTTGAATATAAATACTTATAAAACTTTGGCCTAGTATTTTGGCAAAAATTAGGCTGTCACCATATTTATTAGATACTGGCAGACATTAACTTCTTTGACACTAATCAATACTGACTCTCTCATCAGGAAGGAAGATTGTTCATGTCTTCAGAGTTCCTGCTGAGCTAACCATAGTCCAGTGTATACTGTATGAAAGAGACCATGAGACCCGCATGGGGGAGGGTGGGTAGCTTAATTCTTTACAATGCCTGTGGAGAGTCTGGCAGTGATGAAAGCCTAGAAAACTCATGAAAGGCCCTTTTATAACCAGAGTGAATGTAGACCACAAAGGCAAAGTCAGATGACCTACTTAAAGCTTTGCTTTCACTCATGAGAATTCATTCTCATTCCAGATTAGTCTCTTTCTAGAAAAAGAAAACCTTACATAATAATTGGAAAGTTAAGATACAGGAAGTATAATTCTACTAAATTCCAATTTCTCTCAAACATCAGCTCAAGTCCTAGGAACTCTGGCCAAAGACAGAAATTACTGAGAGGCATATTTGTTTATCTCAGTGTAACAATGTGTTTGCTGACTGCTGGGCTTTGAGAAAATTTAAATTCTACAATCCATCCATCAGACTAGAAGTTTAGGCTAGTAATAACATGAGAGGGAAAGATCTCTTGATATCTTTTGGGAATGCACGTAAAGCAAATGGATGGTAAACCTGACTTATAATGACAGTCCAATTTTCTTCAAAGCAGGGAAATGCTCATTTGCTCTTTTACTCAGGTAAGTTCCTCATCTTGTACCAGGCTGTGAAGGCAAAAGAAAAAGCTGTTCCTGTCTTTAAGGCGCTCACATCTCAGGCATTGTCTTGTCTCTCTCTTGTTGCACAGAACACTTTAGTTAGTTAATAAAACTATTCATTCAGGAGATGAAAATGAATGTGGCTTTTCTTCATTTTGATTAATTTATTCTTTCCTTTAAATAGAGAAACACAGTAACTCTTAATCTCATCTTGGGTTTGGGTGGGGGTTACTGGGGTTGAATCCAGGGCCTTTTGTATGCTAGGTAAGAACTCCACTGCTGACCTAAGTTCTCGACACTCATCTTTTTGATGATTAAAACTTACCTAAGCTGTTCTCACTCTGCTAAGTCCATAGATACTTCTAGATTGACTGCAACAGGTGTCCAAATATACAAGTATTTGTGAAGAATACAAATAAATCTGACACAGTTTCTCTCATATTCTTTCTACCCTACTTCCATGTCTGCCCTCTTCTTGCTTCTCTCCTTCTGTTTTGCCTTGAATAAATGATTAGATAACTAGTCCAAGATCACATAGCTGATTCCAGAACCCAGTTTCATCAATACTTAATTCACTCATTTTTCTAAAGGGAAATGACAGAAAAATGGGAAGGAGGAATAATGTCCTACAGCTTATTAACATAGTTCAAAATCAACCTCAAACCTCTTCCCTTCTGTTCCCCACATACTTTTTTGGCTGTCATTTAGTCTTCACTCAGGCAATTGCTTCTGCCTGACTGTTTCTGCTTTTAATTCTCCTTCATCAACTAGATTTTAGCTTAAATAAAACCTGCCCCAGTCAATTATGGGAGAACCATCCTCTCTTCCCTCCAAATATTACCAAACAGCTTATTCATTGCTTTCACAGAACTTATTAATTACATGTGTAATGACAGTTAATCATTTCACTGTGCTCCACACAGACCAAACACCAGGTCTGTTCTGCTTGCAGGATCTATGCAGCATTTATCAGTGTGCCCGACACATAACTGGCATAATAGGTAACAGAATGAAGTGAATCAGATCCTGCAGAGACATCAGTCCTACTTAAAAGTGTCCATCTCTGAAACTGAACTAAAATGATTCAAGATCTCTACACAAGGCCAGAAACAAACGTACATTTTTTCTAAGAAAACACATCCTAAGTCAATTTATTTCTACAATGTTTAAAATACAGTGGATAGCACATGAGAAGACAATATGAGGATCAGTAGAAAGCAGATAAGAGCAGTCCCACAGTATTAAGAATTTCAGCCAAGAATCATAATAGCAGCAAAAATAAAGGCCAAATAGAAATTACAGAACTTATACAATAACTGATATGAAGATCTCAATGGATGGATTTACAAACAGATAAAAAACAGCTTGAGAATTAGTAAACTGAAAAATAAAAGAAAGTATCCATAATGAATCAGAGAGACACAAAAGGATTAAAAACACAGGAAAAAAGACAAAAGGTATAGAGGATCCAGTCAGATAACCTAACCTACATCTAACTTGAGTTCCTAGTAAACGAAAGAAGTAAGACAGAAGAAATATTTAGCAATGACTGAAAACTCTAAAACTGACAAAAGATCATGTCCAGGTACAAAGTCTCTATGATGAATGTGATCATTATGTTTATCTAAAATGTACCAATAAAATCTGATTGAGGGAAAAAAATTGACAAAAGAATCAAACAAGATTTAAGAAGATCTAAGAACTTCTAAGCAGATAAATAAAAAGGAAATGTGTGTCCAGAAATAACCTAGTAAGACTTTTGCAAGCCAAAGTATTATTTTGTTTTAAAACTTTAAGGCATTTAAGATAGAGGAGGAGGAGAAGGAGAGAGGGAGGTATGAAGGGGGAGGGGGAACCAAAACCAAAAAGAAAACAGTGGTAAACTGCAAAGATGACTACAAAAATTCCCACCCTTGTGCATGTACTTTTTATAGTGAAACACTGCCATACTTCCTATAGAGAGGTGCAGTGTATTTCCCCATCTCTTTAATTTGAGCTGGCAATGTGACTTTATCAGTTTGCTCTTTGGAAACACTGCTGTCACATGAGAAGCCTTGACTCACCTCCGGACACGAACAGAGATGCCCAACCAACAACCAGACAG
Source organism: Dasyprocta punctata (assembly GCA_004363535.1). Lineage (NCBI taxonomy): Eukaryota > Metazoa > Chordata > Mammalia > Rodentia > Dasyproctidae > Dasyprocta > Dasyprocta punctata. The sequence goes on along the minus strand of RJWM01008368.1, from coordinate 24,256 downwards.
TTCCTTAAGACAATCTCAGCCTCAAACAAATCACTAACTACAGCTGCATGAATGACTCTAGTCAAGACCAACAGATGAACCAGATAACCCATCACAGATGGCAAATACATAGAATTGTAAGTTAATTAGATGGTTTACTTTAAACTATTAAACTTGGGGATCTTCTATTATACAACAACAGAAAATGGATACAGAAATATCTTTTTCTTCAAGGAAAAACAATTAGACTAATAGGTGATCACAATACTTATGTACATACTGTTAACTTTACGACATCATTATTCAGTGGCAGGATACCAAGAAGAAGACATACATCATCCAAGGACTCTGCATCCTCTGATAAGAGAGACAGGGTATTTTCCGTTGTACACAGGATATTTCTATCACATTATGCAGAAATATGATCTGTTATTGTCTTATTTTAGAGATTAAGTATAAAGAGATGCATGCCTGTAATCTCAGCTACTTGAGAGACTAGGGAAAGAGAACTCCAAGTTCAAGGTGAACCTGGGCAACTGAGTGAAGACCTGTCTCAAAATAAAAAACAGAGAAGGTTAAATGCTGGTTGTGGTGGCACACACGTGTAATTCCAGCATTCAAGAGACTGAGATAGGTAGATCACTTTAAGTTTGAGTTCAGTGAGGTCAAGGCCAACCTGAATTACACACTAAGACTGTTCCGAAAAAAAACCAAAAAAGTCAAAAAACAAAAACAAAACAAAAAAAAGGGCTGGGATGTAGCTCAGTGGTAGAACATCCTTGGGTTTAATCCCCAGTACAATAGTTAAGATAGATAGATAGATAGATAGATAGATAGATAGATAGATAGATAGATAGATAATTAGTGCTTGTGTCAATTTGCCTAGGTCATAGTGTTTAAACATTTGGTTAAACATTACCCTGGATGTGTTTTGTAAGGGTATTTTTCAGTAAGATTTGCATTTTCACTGGTGAACTCTGAGTAAAGTAAATTGTTCTCTGGTAAGATGAATGTCTGAAAATAACAAAAGGCTGACCTTCCCCAAGCAAGAGGGAACACTCCAGTAGACTGTTTCTGGAGTTGAACTGTAACTCATATCTGAGTCTCCCACCTACAGGCCTCTCCAATTACAATTTAACTCCTTAAAATAAATCTATACATAAATACATATAGATGGACCCCAACTTAACAATGGTGCAACTTAATGATTTTTTTCAGCTTTACAATGGTGAGAAAGCACACCCATAGAATCACTGTTTTTTATTTTCAGTGCAGTATCTAATAAATTACACGAGACATCCAACACTGTTTTAAAACAGAATTTGTGCTATATAATTCTGTCCAACTATAGGCTAATATATAAGTTCTGAGCACATTTAAGGTAGTCTGTGCTAAGCAATGATGCTCAGCGGCACAGTGCCTGTCTGGCAAGTGTGGGGTCATGAGTTTGATTCACAGTACCAAAATAAGTAAAAATAAATAAATAAATAAACCCAAGATAAATAAATGAATAAATAAAAACTTAACAGCCAGGTGTGGTGGTGCACGCCTTTAATCCCAGCACTTGGGAGGCTGAAGTAGGAGGAGCGTTGTGAGTCCCAGGCCAGCTTGGGCTACAATGCAAGCATAAGGCTGGCCTGAGCTACATAGTGCGATGCTGCCTCAAAAAACTAGGGTCGGGAGTTTGGCTCAGCAGCCTAAGCACCTGTCTGGCAGGCTTGAGGTTGTGAGTTCGATCCCTGGTGCCACAAAAAAATTAATTAATTAATTAAAAACAATGACAATGCCAAATGCTGAAGAACAAGAAACTGCACCTCGCATATAAAACTAATAGAAAAGTAAAATACTATAGCTATTCCAAAGTTGGACAGTTTCAAATACTGTATATATACTCAAAATCCAAAAGCCAGTTATATCTGGAAGCCATTTCTGGGAAGCAATCATTTCCAAAGGGTTATAAATACTAGCAATAAAGCTACTTGCCATAGGCAATTTACAAGCATCAATCCAGGAATTAAACAAAAAAAACCCAAAACAAATAAACAAAAAAAAAAAAAAAAAAAAAAAAAAAAAAAAAAAAAAAAAAAAAAAAAAAAAAAAAAAGAAAAGAAAATAAAATGAGAAGATACTTAAACAAGATGAAACTCTGGATTCCCAGTTCACCAAAGGCAAACTGAGGGGGTAATGAGGTGGGACAATCCAGAAGTCACCCACCTGGGCCTCTCTGAAGTGGTAACAACAAAGCAAATGAATGAGGCTCTAGAAAAAAAATCAAATCAGAAATAATTTCTGAGATAACTACAGAGATGGTGATCACCATGAAAAACAGGTTGAGTCGCTTTAGAACAGATATAAAAACAAAACAAACAAACAAACAACCTAGGAGCTTAGGAAACCTTGAGTACTCAACATAGGAAAGAAATGGAATCCATAAAACAGATTCAAGCAGATACCCAGCCAATTAAAAATTCCATTGAAAGTATCCACAGCAGAATAAATCAATGTGAGGACAGAATCTCAAACATAGAAGATAGGCTTGTGGTTAGCAATCATGAAATGAAATATTTCTTAAAAATATCAAGGGAAACCGGGCATGGTGGCACATGCCTTTAATCCCAGCACTCGAAGGCTGAGGCAGGAGGATCACTGTGAGTTCAAGATCACCCCGGGCTATAAAGTGAGTTCAAGGCCAGTTTGAACTGCATAGTGAGACCCTGTCTCAAAAAATAGGTCCAGGGATTTAGTTCAGTGGCATAAGCACCTGCCTGGCAGGTGTGAGGTTGTGAGTTTGATCCCCAGTACTAAAAACAAAACAAAACAAAACAAACAAACAACAACAACAAAAAAAAATAGAAAAAAACAAGGGACCATGAGAAATGAATCCAGGAGCTGCTAAATAATGCAAAGAAGAATAACATAAGATTGTCTACAGCCAATGAAAAAGCAGGAGATAGCACAAGTGATATTAAAAACTTGTCCACAGACGTCACAGCAGAAAACTTTCCAAGCAGGGAAAAACAGTTTGACAGATAAGTGATGCACATAAAATTCCAATTAGCCAAGATGAAAAGGTCATATAATAGTCAAGATTCCAGAAATTCAACACATGAACAGAATATTAAAAGCTGTTAGAGAAAAGAGACAAATCACCTACAAAAGAAAGCCTATCAGAATCACATCTGACTTCTCAACACAAATCCTCAAGTCAAGGAGTGCTTGGAGTGAAGTATTTCAAGCTCTAAAACAAAACAACCTCCAACCCAGATAGATGTACCCCACAAATCTATCTTTTGAAATTGATGTACAAATAAGATATTTGTATGACAAAGAATACCTGAGGAAATTCATGACACCAAACCAGCACTCTAAAATGTTCTGAAGGACATTCTAGAAAGACAAAACAAGGACAACAATTCCATGAACCCAAACAGAATGAATCCATCAGGCAAGGCAAGTTTTAAACATGGTTGGGGTGAAGTGAACCCACAACAAGAAAATAACATGACAGGGATAAGTCAACATATACCAATTATAAAACAAACAAACAAACAAATACCAATTATAATCATCAATGTGAATGGTTTTAATTCAACAATCAAAAGAAACAGATGGTAGAATGGATCACGAAGTAAGATCCAACAGTATGCTGCAAACAAGAAACACACTTATAAAGAAATTTTTAGACTAAAGTCAAAGGATAGAAAAACAATACTCCATGTGACAGGAACTCAGAACAAAGCAGGGATAGCTATTTTATTTGCAGACAAAGTAGACTGTCAAGCCAAGACTGAGTAAGAGAGACAAAGAAGGTCACTATATCCTTGTAAAGGGAACAACCCAAAAAGAAGAGAGAACAATCACAAATATATAGACAACAAATACTAGTGCACCCAACTATATAAACAAATAATAGCACACATGAAAAATAATAGAATTGTATTGGGTGATTTCAATACCCACTATCACAAATAGCTCGACTAGAAAAATCAACTGTGAAATACTAGAACTAAACTGAACTTTTGAACAAATGGACTTAACTAGATGTTTACAGAGCTTTCTACCCAAAACATCAGAATACACATTCTTCTCAGCTGCACATGGGACGTTCTCCAAAATACAACACCTATTAGGCTTACAGAACATGTTTAAGTAAATGTAAAGAAACTGAAATTATCCCACGCATATTATCAGACCATAATGGAATGAAATTGGAAATCAATGGCAAAAGAAACCACAAGAACTTCATAAACACATGAAAATTAAATAACCCCCTTCTGAACAACCAATGAGTCACAGATAAACTTAAAGAAGAAATTAGAAGTTGGCTGTAGTGTGTATGCCTGTAATGTCAACACTTAGGAACCTGCAATCCCAGCATTTGGGAGGCTGAGGCAGGAGGATTGCTGTGAGTTTGAGGCCAGTCTGGGCTACAAAGTGAGTTCAAAACTAGTTGGATCTACATAGTGAGACTGTCTCAAAAAAGAAATTAGTTTCAGTCACTGTTAAAGTCATGAAAGAATTCACACTGGGGAAAAACTCTACACACACAAGAAATGTGGGAAAACATTCACTACACAGACAGCTTATAAAATACACAGATACAACTCACACTAGGAAGAAACTATATGTATGTAAGCAATGTGGGAAATATTTCTTCCAAAGTTGTAACCTTCTGGTACATGAAAGAATTCACACAAGGGAAAAAGCCTTTGCTTGTGAGCAACGTGGGAAATCTTTCAGCCAGAATGGTAGCCTGCATACACATCAAAGAATTCACACAAGGGAGAAAACCTCTGTAGTGTAAAATGTGGAAAAGGATCTGCTCATAAGTTCACATTTAACAGACACAGAAGATTCCACAATGAAGAGAAACCCCATGTATGTGTGCAATGTGGAAAAGCACTCAGTAGACACAGTCACTATCAAAGTTATGAAAGAATTCACATTGGGGAGAAACCTTATGTATGTAAGCAATGTGGGAAATCTAAAATTGTAACCTTCTTGTTCATGACAGAAGTCACACTGGGGAGAAACCCTATGTATGCAAGCAATGTGGGAAATCTTTCAGCTAAAATGTTAACTTGCAAAGACATCAAAGAATTCACACTGGGGTAAAACCTTATGTATGTATGCAACATGGGAAAGCATTCAGTGCACGCAGTCACTGTCAAAGACAAAGGAGTCAGCAGAGGCCATTCGGGGCCAGGAAAAGAAACAAGAAGCCAATTTGCTCTTTCCATGAGCCAGCAGCAGCCATGTGGGGCCGAGAAGAGAAACAAGAAGCCAACTTGCCCTTTCTGTGAGCCAGCAGCAGCCATATGGGCCAGGAAAAGAAATAAGAAGCCAATTTGCCCTTCCAGTATGTGGGCTGGGAGACAAGAAGAGCACTCCCACCACCTGTAAACAACCAGTCAATTCAGAGGCTCACAGGCCAAGTCAATAGTAACTGAGGTATAAAAACTACTTAATTCTTGTATTGTTTGATTGACTTTGCAGGCCTAAAGCTAGTAGTCTCGGCAACTATTTAGAGGATAACAATATGCAATATAGCAACTATGGGGGATTTTCTTCTGTCTTGTTTTTGAAATCCAATACTGTTCTCACTGTTCTGTTTTGTTCTGTTTTATTGTTTTGTTTTATCAATGTTCTGTTTTGATTGTGTTTATTCTGTTCTGTTTTGTTTGATTTTATTATGTGTAATGGGATGGACTGCAATTTTGAAGATAACAAGAGACACTGTTGATTTCCTACTATCCTGTTTTGAAATCCTGTATCACTTTCACTGTTTTTGTTTTGATTGGCTTTATTCTGTTTTCTTTTGTTTGCTTTATTCTCTTTAAAATTAAATTTGTTTTAAAAAGACATGAAAGAACTCACACTGGGGAGAAACACTATGTATGCAAGAAATGTGGAAAAGGATTTGCTCATAAGTTGATGTTTTTAGACATAGAAGATCCCACACTGGGGAGAAACCCTAAGTATGTATGTATGTATGTAAGCAGTGTGGGAAAGCATTCAGCAGATACAGTCACTTGTCAGAATCATGAAAGAACTCACACTGGGGAGAAACCCTATGTATGTGAACAATGTGGAAAATCTTTCAGTAAAAATACCACCCTTCTTGTACATGAAAGGATTCACACTGGGGAGAAATCCTATGTATGTAATGTGGCAGATCTTTCAACCAAAATGGTAGCTTGCACATACATCATCAAAAAGTTCACACTGGGGAGAAACCCTACATATGGAAGCAATGTGGGAAATCTTTCCACCACCAGAGTGATTGTAACAAATATGAAAGAATTCACACTGGGAAGTAAACCTGTGCATTTGAACATTGGGGAAAGAATTCGGTGCACAAAAATACTATCAAATAATGCACACAAGGAGAGAAATCTGACGCATTAGTATGGAAAATATATGCTGCAAGGCTTTCATTTTGTAAATATAAAATTCCCCTCACACTGGGGAGTAACTGTGCATAAAAAAATTGTAGGGAAAAAAATCATCTGATAGAGTTGCTAACCTTCAGAACAAAGTCATTATTTTGCCCAAGCCTATGTATGCAATTGGAAAAGTATTCAGTATTCATGGGTATTGTTTGTCAAATATATGAAAGAAATAACAATGATGCAAAATTCCACAAATGTAAGAATATTTTGAAAATACTTTGAAAATTACTCATGCAGAGGAGGCCTGTAGAGGTAATACATAAATACTGATGTCAATATGTTTGTAGATTTTCCAAAAAACACACGAAATATAGATATCCTATAGTGCATTCATTTTCTGTTTTATAATAAATCACACATAAGTATCTTAAAAAAATAAAGAAATTAGAGAGTTTCTACAATTAAATGAGAATACCAATACTACATAACTGGAACTTATGGAACACAATGGAAACAGTCCTAAGAGGGGAATTTATAGCAATGAAAATTCATATAAGGAAAGAGAGCAAGGTCAAATAAACAACTTAATGTTTGTTTGTTTTTGGTACCAGGGATCAAACTCATGACTTTGCACTTGTCAGGCAGGTGCTTATGCCACTGAGCTATATCCCCAGCTTCTAAATTTTCTTTCTTTTTTTTTTTTTAAACAAGTTAATGTTGAACCTCAAGCTTCTAGAAAATGAAGAGTAGGCCAAGCCCGAAGCTCACAGGAGGGATTATAAAGATTAGAGCAGAAATTAGTGCAAAGGAGACTAAGAAAACAATACAAAGAATCAATGAATCAAAGAGTTGATGCTTTGAAACATTGAATAAAATTGACAAACCCTCAGCCAATGTTATGGCTTGTGGCTGGATGTCCACCAGAGCCTCATGCAGTCATGGTAGGGGGTGCTTTTTGGAGGTGGGCTTCTATAGTTTGTGACTGATTCATGGTCTAATGCAGGATTATGGGTGCAAGTGCTACACCCACCTTGGGGCGGGCAGCCTGCATCCAAAATAAGGGCAGGAAAGAGGTCTCTGTCTGTCTGTCTGACTCTCTCCTTTTTGCCCTTCTGCCCCGTTTTGCTTTTGTTGCTTCTGCTGTCTTCTGCCACCATGAACTCTTGCCACTCTACCACACTGCCCTGCCTTGGTGCCAGCTGAGTATAGACTGAAAATTCCACAAACTATGAGCTAAATATACCTTCCCATCCTTAATTTTGGGTATTTTTACCTCAGCAACAGAGAAAAGTAACTAAGATAGCCAACCTTATCACACACACACACACACACACACACACACACACACACAAAAGAAAGAAAACAAAAAACTCATATCCACACAGGAATGAAAAGAGTGAAATCACAATAGATCCTGCAATCCTTCAGAAATTCAGAAGATCATCTATACATACTGTTATAGTTTATGGTCCTGTGTCCCCCCAAAGCCTCAAGTAGTCATGGGCTGAGTCTGGGGTTTGTGATTGGTTTGTTGTCTGGAGCTCGGATTGATGATGTGAGTGTTGCACCCACCCAGGGGTGGAACTCACATACAGTGTAAGGGTGAGAGGAAGGCATGTCCTCTCTCTCTCTTGCCGGGTTTGCACCTTGCTGTTGCAGTGGCCATGAATGGCTGCCCCACCATGCCACACTGCCTTGGAGCCAACTGAGTATGAACTGAAACCCCCAAGAACTGTAAGAAATAAACCTTTCCTTCCCTAATTTTGGGCATCAGGTATTCTGTCTCAGCAGTGAGTGAAAAGTAACCAGGACAGAATTTGGTACCAATAGAGTGGGATCATTGCTGTGACTAAACCTGACCATGTGGTTCAAAAGCCTTTGGAAATGGCTTGTGGGAAGAGTCTGGAAAGGTTCATAGATGTCACCTGAATGCATAGAGCTGGAACATCTTAGGCTGTTCTGTAGGGGAGATTCTGGTCAGAGCTCAGGAGACCAGAAGGCTAATAGAAAATCTGCTGGTAAACATCAGGCTTGGGAGGTTTCTGCTGGGAAGAAGGACAGCATTGGCTGTTGGACTCCACACTATGTGTGTTATGGCTTGGCAGAAAGTTTGTCTGCATTTTGCTTGTGTTCAGAGACTTTGCCTGAGACTGAGATTAAGGGCAATGGACTGATTAATCTGGCAAAAGAAATTTCAAGGCAGTCAAATGCTGAAGCAGTGGCATGGCCATTGTTTGGGGTTTTTAGCCAGATTTATGTTGCAAGCAAAGAACCCAGCATGGTGATTTAAAATGTTGTGAGTGTGACAAGAAAGCTGTGGACTGTAAAGATGAGCTGAGACCTTCACTGCTGAGAAGGAACAGAGAAATAAAACAGATGGCCTGGGGCCATACCAAGTAGCAGCGGGTCTCCACCTTTTGCAGCCTCAAGCCAGCAAAGGTGAAAGAGTTTGTTCAGAGGAAAAAGCTGCAGAGTGCCATGTTCCACAGTGGCGACGGAGGCCATAGGAGGTTCCAAAATGGCAGTGGCCACACCAGATTCCAGAACAGTGGTGGCATAGAGAATCTGTTACTCACAATCAGGTTCAGAGAGCTCAGCAATCCAGATACTCGACCCCTACATCCCAGAGAGAGGAAAGCCTGGCCACTGCTCCAGCTGGCAGCAGACCTTGGCAGCATCCATGTGGCACTGGTTTTAAGTGCAAGGAAAATGCACAGCTTTCGCCCCTACTGCAGAAGGCAATATGTAAAGATGTAAGAGTGAAACCAAGGGTACAATGGAAAACCCAGATGTCTGAAAAATCCAGGAATGTGCATCATCCAAGGAAAGCTACAAAAACCAAATAGAATGAACATAAAGAGAAGCTATGAAAAATGGAGCCCCTGGAAGTGCCACAGGGGTGGAATCACTCAAGCTTTTTGGAGCTTGCAAGCAGATTGTTTCAGATGCTGAGTGTAGAACTCCAGGACTTAAGTTTGCCCTGCTGGATTTTGGACTTGCTTTGGTTCCAATGCTTTGTATTCCCATTTGTAACTTTTAGAATGGTAATGTTTATCTTGTACCTTTACATTTTGGAAGTCTTTAACTTGTTTTCATTCGTACAGGGGGTTATAGTTAAGAATTTGCCATAGATCTTGGAGGAGACTTGGGACTTGGACTTTTCAGCAATGCTGAAACTGTTAGCACTGTGGTAACTCTTGGAAATGGACTAAATGTCTTTTGTATAAAAGACGTACATGAGTCCTTGGGGGGCCAGGGGTGGAATGTTGTAGTTTATGGTCCTGTGTCCCCCCAAAGTCTCAAGTAACCATGAACTGGGCTGAGTCTGGCGTTTGTGATTGGTTTGTTGTCTGGCGCTGGGATTGGTGATGTGAGTGTTGCACCCACCCAGGGATGGAACCTACAGACAGTGTAAGGGCGAGAGGAAGATGTGTCCTCTCTCTTTCTCGTCAGGTTCATGCTTTGCTGTTGCAGTGGCCATGAATGGGTGCTCCGCCATGCCACACTGCCTTGGAGTCAACTGAGTATGGACTGAAACCCCCAAGAACTGTAAGAAATAAACCTCTCCTTCCCTAATTTTGGGCATCAGGTATTCTGTCTCAGCAGCAAGTGAAAAGTAACCAAGACACCTACTTTGAGAAACCTGCATTCTAATAAGATGGAAAATGCAAAAGTGGGCTGGGGTGATAGCTCAGTGGCATAAGCACCTGCCTGGTAAGCTCAAGGTTGTCAGTTTGTTCCCTGGTACAAAAA